>QAOA01005666.1:351761-362182 GCA_003255065.1 Cercis canadensis
CCCCACCCCACACCCTCCCAGCCCCCCTCTCCCCTTCCCTGCCTGCCTGCCTCCCTCCCGTTTCCACTCGCGAGACGCGTTTCACGTTTTCAGAATGTACCCGAAACAGATACGTCCCAAAAAATGGTGTACTGGTGCAACATAGGTTACAAGTCATATCTTTATTTTTTTTACACAATTTTTCTTATATATAGTATTAGTCTGATATTGTTTATATAATTTAAATATTATTAAACTCATTTAATTTTTTTTAGTATAACTTAAATATTAATTTAATAAAATTTAAATTATATAAATTGTGCATATAATATAAAACTAAAATTATATAAAATAAAATAAAAAATGTAACATAAATCACATAAAAAAAAAGTGTAACACAGTACCTCAGTCGAATACAGTCACTAGACTGCCTGTGGAAAGTAAACGATGTCGTTAGACATTAATTAATGAAGATAAAAGGAAAAAGTTGTGGTGCATGGCTGAATTCAATTCAGATTTCAGAGCATGACACGAATGAACTCCCACGTGGGTGGAGGAATAGAAAATGAGATAAAATGGTAAGCTCGAAACGGCGCGTTTAAGAAGGTTGACGAATTTACACAAGAACACCTCCAGCTGAAGCTGGACCTGCTTCTCCTCTCCGTCTGCAACCATCGGAGTAGCCATGCCCGCTGGCTGCAGCATCAGAGCTCTCTGGATTCTCAACAATTTCGACGCCGTTGTTTTCTCCAGGTATTCCTTTACCACCTCCCATTTTCTTTTCCTTCGATTCTACCCAACCTTCATCGGAGACTTCTCCGATCGCTCTTTTACTCGCAACACTCAACACCGCCCTCGTCAATTTTAGTCCTTTTCTCCATATCAGATTTAAATCTTCGATCTTTTTTTGTTCTATTTTTTTTTCCAACTAATGTGTGCTTGCTTGCTTGTTCCGTTTCCTAATCTGCACAGAAAAAAAAATTATTTTGTAAATGAAATAATTAATTACTCCGAGGTTACCGTCTACCTGTTTAGAGAAAGATTTTTTTTTTTTTTCTAATTTTGGGAGATATATCTGCTTATATATGTTTTACTTATTTGGTGTTTGGTATTCTGGCCAACGAATAATTAAATTCAGATAAGATGGAACTAATTTAATTAGTTCTACGTCTTATTTATGACTTCGTTCTTGGTTATTTTTCTGGGGTACATAAAAGATTGAAATTTCTTGCTTTGAATGTTTTTTATTGATTATATTAGGAGATTTCCGGTGGTAGAGAAGCGGTGGCAAGCTACTTGCAAGAGCGAGAATGAGAACTCCAATGAGGATCAAGTGAGTTACAGTGTATTTTCTTTAATGCCTAGTGACTCAGAGTTAGCTGCTGCTTTTGTGGAGAGAAAACAAAGGTTAGTGGAAATTTGATAGCAAAATGTTGTTTGTTTTTCTTTATATTCATGCATACGGAGTTTCATTTTGAAGATCGAAATGCTGTTGCAATCATTCTGTGTTAATGCTAATGAGGAAAAAATTTGTACATATTCATTTCTCTTGTTCTTATAATTTCCTCGTGGATGTATGACATAGTCGTAGATACCTTCTCTGTGTATGCTTTTTAGGCTTCATCTTATTTTGGTTGCATACAGTTGATATGTTGAAGAACCTTTGTCTTCTGAGTGATTCTTCATGCTAACTTTTGGGTTTTGGGCAGGGAAGGATCTGCACGGGGGTTTGGCATACGTGTTAGTAATTCATCTCCAGGATCGGATTCTTGGGTGGATGATCCAATTACTCGCCATATCATAGGCCTTTACATAAACAAAGAAGAGGAGGGGGATAATGATCTGTTGTGGCCTTTAATCTTGCACATAAAGGGTCATTACAATATACTTGTTCTGCCATTGGTTGAGCCTAGGCATCTGAAGGCATATGCAAGGTTATGTAAAAGATCCAGTTGTGGAAATGCTCTTGTTGGGGATGATAGTTTGTCTTCCCTCTTACTTGATCTTCCATCCATCACAGGGTATGGTAAGTTACATGCAAATTGCACTGACATGCAGGAATTGTACCATACAGAAGACTATCTCTTGCATATAATTTTAGGTTCGTTGTATGTTATTAGTTTATGTAATTTGCTCTTTTAATTAAATGAGCTTACTAATTTCTTGGGGAAACTGACCATAATAGCAATCTTGAGAACGCATGAACAAGAGTATCAGTTCATTTTGCTCTAGAATGCTACAGAAAAATTTTGTCAAGTCAGTAGATGACTTGTTGACAATGGGATTCCGACCCAGCATACATCTTATAACTGTTGATTCTTAACTACTAAGTCGTTATCAAGATAACATACTACTGGTGGTATGCTGTTTTATTTACCGAAGTGATTGATACTTGGGCCATATCTTGTTGTCACAACTAGATTTGCATGGATATGACTACTTTATAAACTAATGGTGATGTAACAATTATATAGGATACAATCATCAACCTCACTAAGCATATGGCATCATCTCACAAGATCTGTTTCGTCATTGGCTTCTCCTTATATTTTTCCCTGTTTTTCATTACAAAGGATAAAACTAACCTCTTTTTACCCCTTTTTTCAACAATGATCAGAGCATAAATAACACATGTCACTGATCTAAGAGCTGCATCTTTAGGTACACTTTTTTGGCTCCTAAATTATAACTAAATTTGTACACTTTCAGGCCATATTTGCATCTAAGGAATGTGCTTCACCTAAAGCGTAGAAAGCACCTATCCAGGCACTTTGTACATTATGCTTAATGTGCATCTTCAGTGCGTTTATTTATATACTGAATTGATTACACCATCATAGGCCAAAAGACAGCTTGCTTTCTGCATTGATGGTGGTGAACTTATACTTCATTGGATCATGCATACGTAATTTGGATAATAGATGTCAAAGTGATTTTTACCTTTCATTTCACAGGGCATTTATGGTAGCACATGCTATTGGTGACATTATTACTGGTGAGACGGTAGAACCTGAGGTGGTCATAAGTGCAGCTCCTTCTGTTGGAGGGTTGTTTGGTTCACTAACTGGTAGTATAGGGATATCAGGCATCTCTTCCAGTGCAAAACCTGTGGCTGCACCAGTTGCTTCTTCTTCCCCTTCAAGCACAACCGTACCAGGAGCAGTTACAGCAGATGCTCCAAGAATGGGTTCTAGGCATTTGGATAAAGATGCACTCCGAACATTTATCAGTAGTTCAATGCCCTTTGGTTGGTACTTTTTATTATGGTATTTCTCATCTCAATATTTTTGTACTGTTTCTTCATAGATCAGCTTGTATTTATCTAATGCTTGTAAAATTGTTCAATCCATGTTTGTTTTATGTGCAGGCACACCCTTGGACCTTAATTATTCCAATATTTTCACTATCAAGGCCAATGGATTTTCGGCATCAGATTTGCCTCCTGCAGACCAGAAGCAACCTGCCTGGAAGCCATATCTTTACAAAGGAAAACAGAGAATCCTGTTTACAATTCATGAGATTCTTCAAGCAGCTTTGTATGATAGAGATGAGATTCCAGATAGTATATCAGTTTCTGGTCAAATTAATTGTCGAGCTGATCTAGAAGGATTTCCAGACGTGTCATTTCCCTTGGCAGGATTAAATGCAGCACACCTGGAGGTTTCATCATACCATCCTTGTGCTCAAGTTCCAGAACATGGGGTGGATAAGCAATCTGTGATGTTTTCTCCACCATTAGGTAACTTTGTTTTGATGCGTTATCAGGCAAGTTGTGCCCTTGGACCTCCCATAAAGGGATTTTACCAGTTGTCAATGGTCTCTGAGGATAAAGGTGCATTTCTATTCAAGTTGCATCTAATGGAAGGCTACAAGGCTCCTCTGGCAATGGAGTTTTGTACTGTGACTATGCCCTTTCCTAGGAGGAGGATTGTATCTTTGGACGGGACTCCTTCTATAGGCACAGTTTCAACTACAGACCACTCAGTTGAATGGAAAATTGTACCAAGTGGACGGGGACTGTCTGGAAAAAGTATTGAGGTGACTTTCCCAGGAACAATCAAGTTTGCACCATGGCAGAACCAGAGGTTGTCTTCCTCTAGGTCAGCCTATGTAAGCAGTGCTGATGAGGATAGTGATAATGAGGCTGAAAGCACTAGCAACATGGTAAATGAAGAATATTTGATGGAGAAAATGAACAAGGATCTTCCTCCAGTTGACCTAGAGGAGCCATTTTGCTGGCAGGCATACAATTATGCTAAAGTATATTCTTCATCTTTTAATACCTTAACATTAATGAATTCTTTGTTAATTGAAACATGACATTTGCTTCATGTTTATTTTGTTTTGGTTGTTTTAGATAAGCTTTTGCTTTTGGTAATCCTTACCATATGGTCTTATGCTTAGTGATATGATTTTGTTTTGCATGTGAACTCACTTTTGCATGGTACTTAGAATGTTGTGCTGCCCATTCCTTTTGTTGGTTAAGCTTTATTTCCACCTTGGGTACTCTTCCAATTGGCTACTCCAAGGTTATATCTTTATTATTATTTCTCAGAAACAGTTTGCCCTCTGTTTTTTGGTGGGAAAAAGAGAACTTGAATGGTGGAATGGAAATGTCCAGAGTGTGAAAAAAAGAATACATCTATTTGTATTTAGTCTTTTTCTCTGGATTGTTATTGGAAATATTTTCCTGTTGGAAATCATGTGTCCCCACTAGACACGGGTTAGTGATAGTGGTAGGACTTAGTTCTTTCCAAGCTAGGCAGGCCTAATCCCTTGGTCCAATCTCACTTCATTGCTCTATATTTTTAATCTGTGTTAGTTGATCAGATGAGCACCATAATTTTTATTTTATTTTTATTTTTGAGTTTCTGTCTATGCCAGTCTTCTGGATACCCCTTGATGCTAATGAGAGTATCACAGTGATAAATTTATCGTATTTGCATGTTTGTTTTTTTAATTAGTTCATAAATGCAGATCCACACATTATGATTGGCTTAATTTTTTTAGCTGCTTATATGTCGTAGACTTGAGTCTCAGTGGTTATTTATCATAGTTTGCTATTTCTTTCTGCTTGTCAGATAAACTTGCTATACAATACTTTTCTATCAGCTTAAGCCTTTTGGACAATAGTCCTTGTTTTCTTATTTGACTTTGTCTAGGAACAGATAAAATGCTTTGTATAACATTTTGACAAAGATGTATTTGGTTGGAGTAGTTAGACAGCTTGTTTTTGAAAGTGAGAATATCAAATCCTCTCATCTAACAAAGGTCAGTGTTTCTGATAAAGGTATTTTCTGATTCATTATGACAGGTATCCTTCAAGATTGTTGGGGCATCAGTATCTGGAATTGCCATTGATCCTAAATTTGTAAGTCTAGGAGTCTTTCAGATGAAAGAACTTTTTGAGGTTAAGTTTGATTAGTTCTACATTTTATAATCCTATAATTTTGTTTCAGTGCTACATATAGTTTATTAGTATTCTTGTCAAATGAATCATTTCATTTGCATTTCTATGCCCATCTTTTACTATGAGTCCGAAGGCTATCACTGTAGCATATATTGTACATCTTGCTCATGCTACTCAATGGAATATGTTCAATTTCTTACCTTGAAGGCTGTGTTCAGAAGAGGATAACCAGCCTTGCTGAAACTTTTAAAACCCCTCCTTATTCTCATTTACTGTCTATCTGATAGTTTGTGCAATGTGCAGGTAAGCATCTATCCGGCTGTCAAAGCACCTGTGGAGTTTTCAACTCAGGTATTGTCTTACAATATTTGTGTATAATGACTATATGTAGGATCAAGTGATTCATGTTTTAAGTGAGTCCCACAGTATATAACAAAGTTGCAATTTTTTTTGCATCTTCCAAATTTGATGATATATTTGCTCATGCTTATCTTTTATTATTTGTTTGGTTATAACCAGGTTACGTCTGGGGACTATATTTTGTGGAATACGCTAGGTAAGTGCCCACATGTTGCCACAGAAAAAGTGTAGGTATATTGACGGCGACTTTGAGATTTAAAATTTTGCAACTGAAATTTGAGGGCACCATCAGAACTAGGTATCTGATCTGGTGATTTAAATTCTGAGCTGAGTGTTATGGAGACAAGACTATTCTTGCCATGTTCACACATTTGGTGCCTTATTATGTGGGCATGATGATGCAAAAAAATTTCTTGTGCATTGAATTGGGAAAGATTGGTTGAAGTGAGGATTGGATGAGACTTCAGTATAATGTGTCACAGAGAAATTACTTGTAGAATTCTTGCAATACAATTTTCTGTAGAATTTGCAACTTGATGAATAGGAATTTGAGTATTGACTGGGGCTGTACAGGTTAATCCATCAAGGACTAGCTGACTGGTCTTTCACTTTTTTCCTTCTCCATAGCCATTTTTGTGTTAATTGCTGTCGGTATGAAGGTTGTATTGCTTAAGCTTTTTACTGTCCCCTAGTGAATTCTGAAATGTAATTCACAGAATGCTGCAGTTTCATGCAGTTTTTGTGCCTTTAAACAACAGTTTTATCATTAGTTTCACTATATTGGCATTTAATTCCAAAATCAGTGTTCTATGCTGAAATTCAAATTTATGTTTCATATACGGAGCTGTAGGTTGTGTATTTTTGCTGAAGACAGCGCTATGGTACAATCCAGTTTCTGGTGTTTTCCTGTCAAATAAAACATGTTGGCAGTGAATTTCTGGGAGGGATCAGTGAAAGGTGGTGTACACTGTGGCTATACAGCTGATGTTTTGCAATTGTGTAGCATTTAGTTGAAACTTGAAAGGTTGAATATCATAAATAAAGTTGCATACAAGTTATGTCCAAACTAAACCCTCATACTAAACTGGGGGTTGTGGTGAATAGAAGGGAGAAATATACTGAATAAGGAGATGGGTAATGATGTTTCTACAAATCTTTATGCCACATCAACCTACAACAATGGTATGTCATAGGATCAGAGTTGAAAAGAAAACGCATAAGTGGGATTAATTAAATTCTTACTCTACCACACAATATGTAGTTTATGAAATGTTTTCTGCACAATATGTATGTATATCATCAATCTAAAGAGATATTTCACTATGACTATAGGAAAACTGATTACATCTAGTTGAAGTATTATACGGTGGTACATTAACGAGAAACTGAAGCTCAATCTCAGCTCTAGCTTGCCCTGGTACATTAATGAGAAACTGAAGCTCAATCTCAGCTCTAGCTTGCCCTGCCAATATATAATTCTCCCACTGCCAAACAGCATAGTTTGTAATATGTTATGCTTCTGAAAACAATATGTACAGAAACAAATTAAAACTCTCTTTGCCAACAAATTACAATCCTGTTAAGGTTCTAGAGTTCCCTCTTAGTCAGCCATCATAAGTGCAGGAACAACCCAATGCAGCCTCTCAATAGGTTCTCAAATTAACACAAGCCCAACTAATCCATGTTTAGGTAGCATTTGACACGCTGATAGTTTTACACCAAATACTAAAAATCTTGAATGCAAGAGCCGTCATCATAAAAATGTGGGATATCTAGAAATCTAAATTCTCCACGTTCATAGATATCCCCTATATATTCTGAACTATGATGTTTTGTAGTCATATCAAACATGGGAATCTTAAATCCTAAGTATTTGATATTAGGAAATCTCACATACCTGTAAGAAAAAAATGTAGACATCTATTGAGCTGCCTCTCCTTTCTCACAGCAATTAATCTCCTAACAATTCCTCATTCTTCATCTATATATCACTCCTCGAAAAAATGTGTGGTGGGCCGATAGAGATCGTAAGGTGCCCAGAGATGGTCTACAATGCAAGGCTTCCTAGAATCTAACCTCAACCATGGCTTCCCCTTCCCACTCCAATGCAATAGACTAATAGGGCCAGGGTGCAAGCTCCTGCATTTCCCTTCAAAATTATCACCACCTAACCCATGCTGGTTCCATCTATGATCAACAGGCTTTATGTTTCCTGCCAAAGCCAACAAAAAAGGTGGAAGAGAACCCAAATGATAAATTCTTTTGAGCTTCTGCACTGCCATCCATTCCTCAACCTTGTTTGTATACCCTCCTTTTCTCCATTTATCCACATCCATTACCATAACTCCTGTGTTGAAATAACAAGGTTTTCTGCCCTTAAAAGTGTTTGATAAATTTGGGTCTGACCAAAACTTGTTGGTGAAATACAAGGTGAAATTTGCATGGCAATATTGTGGTGCAGCCACCACCTTTTGTTCCAGGTCCACCCCCCAAAGCTTTGCAATATCATCCACCACAATAATGTCAGAATCTAAATATATAACACGTCCCACATTGCTTGGTAAAATGTGAGCTATATATATTCTTGCATAATTTAGAGGCTGATCCAATGCTTGTCTAATCGACTTTGATATTTTGCCACGAACCAAATTAGAATCAAAGTGATAAATCTTGAAGTTTAGATAGGGAAAAGTAGAATTTAAGCTTGAATTTAGCTCCGGCACGTCATGCGCGGAGAGGAAGTAGAAGGAGAGGTTTTCAGGGCACGTAGAATGTTGTAACATGGATAAAACGGCAGCCATGGTGCCACGGAGGTAGTTTGCATCAAGGGTCATGGCCACATGAATACGGTCACCCTCTGTGGACCCACATTCATCACCATTACGAAACGCCGGGGCTTCACGGAAAACGGGGAGTTCGGTGGAGGGCCGCCGGAATCCGCCGCGGACCATGCGGAGGCGGATGCCGGCAGTGAAGGTGATTGGGCAGAAGAGGAGGAGCGACAGGAGGCCAAGGAGTCTAGGGAGGGAGGTGAAGCTCCAAAAGGCCATCCTGTCTTGAGTTAAGAGGTTTTTGTCCTAACAAGTACTTGGGTTTTAATTGGAAATGTTGGAGAATATATATATATAGAGCAGGTCAAGGGAAACAAAAAAACAAAAATATGTTAATGGAGAGATCATGGAGAAATAGGTTGTAAATTGTGATGAGAAAAAAATTTGGTGGAAGAGATAAAAACTCGGAACTTAATTTGTTGGACTTAGACTTGACTAATTTTGAATCTACTTGAGAAGCTAATGGAGGATTAAGCAAATTAATAAATACCATATTTTTCCTATCCAATGTTTTAGGGCTATTTTTTTTTTTTTTTCTAGTCTTGTATGATTTGGACTAAAGGTTATTTAAGAATTTAAAAAAATACAATATTTTAAATATTTGAATTTATAAAATATTTTATTTGTATTCATTTATTGTAAAGAGAAGAATTTAGCTCAAAATAAGAAATATACAGAGTCAATTCGGCACAAATTTACTGAGTCAACTTGCTTAGATTAAGTGAGTCAACTCGTTATCATTGTTAAAACATGCAGCAAGCTTAATTTTCTTGTTTGAAAACTCTTACTTGTTTGATTCTCTTTATTTGCTTCTTAAGTTGTCAGTAGTTAACTTCCATTCTAGAATGAGTTGAGCTTCAAGCTCCATAGCAAACTTCACAATTTTTGTGTGTTTGGTAAAAGGAGGAATAGGAAGAAAGAGTTGTTTGTGCCGGTGGTAGTGCAGGTGATCAATGGCAGCGATGCTGGCGAGTGGTGGTGCTGGTTGGAGTAGTGAATGAGTGATGGTAAACAAAAGGGAGAGGAGGGGTATCAGGGGCTCGGAGAGAAAGATATTGAATTTGAAATTAGGTGAATTTGAAATATATTATATTAAGATTTTAAAAGTCAATAAAAAAATATTAAAATTTTAAAAATACTTTAAAGAATTACACAAACAAGGTAATTTGAAATTAACATTTTAAATACATTCAAAAAATACATTACACTTTACAAATATCTCATCCGAACACACTCTTAGTGACTTTTATATATGACACACGCTAGATCACATAATGCAGATGAGATTGTGCCAAAGCATCAATTATATATATATATATATATGTATGGATTATAAAAAGTATAGATGTCTAACAAATATATCAGCTCATAAGCCCAACTTCTATTCAGCCTATGTAGATTAGCTTTTTTTTTTTTTTTAATTTTCTTCCCACTTCTCTAAAGTCTAATGACTCTAATGTCTTTTACCGATTCAATTAAGAAAAGAACCAGAATTAAATAATATAAACATTAAAAAAAACAAAAGAAATATGTGAATAGCTTAAAAGAAGTTACAAATTTTTATAACAAAAAAAAAAAAAACACATGGGCATTTGCAAAGGTCAATATTTTCTCCTACATTTTAACAGACAAAAATTTGTTAGAACATCTAAACATAATGTGTCATTCGATACATTTTTAATTTCTCCTATCAAATGCATCCTCAGTTTTTAGATGTCTAAAGGGTTATCAGGACATCCCATTTGTTGCATTGCATTTCGAAACCTTTTTCCTTTTGGAAAATTTAAATGAAAGGTGAAAACAAATCAAAATTTGTGTGAAAAATAGAAAAATAATGAGAA
>QAOA01005666.1:362354-414862 GCA_003255065.1 Cercis canadensis
CCCAAACACCAAAAAAAAAATATTTTTCTTTATTTAATTTTATTTTTAAAAAAGTTAAATTTGTTAGCTTAAGATATAGAGATTCGAAATATCTGAAATGAGATATCTGCTCACTGGAAAATTAAACATCTCTATTATTAATTAAATTTAAATTCATATATTTAATCACAAATATTTTACAAACACATTTGAACTAAATTTTTTAAGTGTAGGGATATGGGAATTTAAAGTTGAGACCTCACCCTTTTAGAAAGATCCTTAGACTTATTTTATGTGTGTAGCCCCCTAAATTTTACATTTTGTGTGAAAAACTATTTTGTTCATTAATTTGACGGTTAGTCAATAAATAAAAATGTCATGTGACATCATTAATCTCAATTTTAAGCACTGTAATCCCAAATTGGAGATAAATTAAGGGTACTTTAATACTATAAAAAATCATAATTTTTGTTATTTTATCCTAAATTTGGGATTTAAGTGCTTAATTTAGAGTTAATAAAGTCATTTGACTGACACATGACATTTTTCGTTTATTGACTAATGGTCAAATAGATGTATAGGTGTTTCTGCACAAATTGTGAAGTTTATGAGAGTTTTATGTGCGTTTTGAATCCTAGAAATGGGGGATCCTATTTTCAAAAAAAACATCTCAATAGCTTTTTCTTTAGGGTATATAGCTCTACTTACCCCCTTTGACGAAGAGTGTTTTTATGGGACTCGCATTTTGAATTTAATGTTATTGTTAATATCTCAAAAAATCGAGTTACTATTAGTGCATTCATATTAGTGCGCACCCCCTTAACTATAATTTTTTTTAAAAAAAAAAAAGAATTAAGAAGAGCATTGAAATATTTCGACTTAGAGGTACGAAAAGAATCAAACTTTGGCAAACTCAAAGATCACTTGCTTAGATACTATTCACAGCTGGAGCTTGAGTTAAACTCAACTATATTTCTCTTTTTTTTTAGGATAATTTAAGATCAAATCACTGAACACAATTGAAAATATATTAAACAAATATATTTTTATTCTTAATAAAATCTAATTAATAACAGACCCCCCCCCCCTCTCTTCTGTTTTCCTCTTTCTCTGTGTGTTTCTCAATTATATATATATATATATATATAGTCCATTGTTATAAGCTGAGCCTGTGACCCCTGAAGGGTACATGTATTATTCACTTCACGTTATGCATATGTAATCTACTCAAAACATATCAACATTATAATCATTATATAACATCTGTATAATTAGGATTTACTCCTTTTCCTAATCGTAGTGTCAATCCTTACAGACAGCTCTAAACAATTCTCTAATGGTACACTAAAAGATTCTTGTCTCCCAAAATTTAATATACATAACATTACAGTTTTCTTTTTGCTCTATATATTTACGATGATAAATGCTTACAAATTCTAAGAATATTACTCTCACATATATATAAAAGTAAATCTTGTATACGTCTCACATATATCCCATTTAAATATTAGAGGTAGTGCTATAATAATTCTTAAAATTTGAGTTCTACTTTTAGACTCAATGTACAAACTACAAAACATGTTATACAAAATGTTGCATTAAGTTATGGTATCACATGTATTTTTATTTTATTTTATTGTGCAAGTTTATATGTCTAGCTAGGAGTTGTTTTTTTTTTTTTAATATCATGAGTATCTTCACTTTATTTAATTGGACGTGAGCCTAATCTCGTTCGAGAATTAGAGCAATTACAATTTTTTCTCTTTCAACAATGCTCTTACTAAATCTCGAACCTTTGACTACAGTGCAGACCCAAAGATTCAACTTGCATACCAATTGAACCAAACTAGTTGGTTAGCTAGGAGTTGTATGAGTAGCTAGTATTACTCTCATCTAAAATCAATGGAAAAATTAAGGTTCCAGTTATGATTTCAATTTATGAAGTCTACTTCACAATATGCGCATGCCCAGCTAGCTACTTCATTGTTAACTATACATCACTTCACTACTTTCTTAATTAAATAGGGAACATAAAAAGAGAATGAAAGGTCAATCATAGTATTGTTTAAACTATACTATAAGATTAGAAAAATCTAATATGTTCCTGCCTTTAAGTCTAAATTGTCGCATTAAGCACATAAAATATACAATTCCAGAAGAATAATAGAGATTTCAGAGTTCCAAGACATGAGAAAAGCCTAAACCACACTTCATTACTTCCATTTCCCTTTGGAGAAAGTAAAAAGATAAAACTTTTTAATAATTAAAAATGATATTAAAGCTTTTTCAACGTCCAAGAGATTTGCCTTTGAGAAAGCTAGAAATTAATGGAGTTGGAAATAAGTTAGAGTCCGGGCATATAGAAAGTTCAATTAGTAAAAAAAGGAATAGTATTAATTAATCATGTAAACTTTATGAAGAGGACAGATAGTTTGGAACAGAGGGAACATGATTGGCTTCATGCTTACATTTATCCATGCGAACATGCCTCACTCTCTATTCTCACATTATCAATTCCTTCAAAGGGAGCTCTTCGCTCTTTTTTTAGTTAATACTATGAGTATTTTCATTTTATTTAATTAGATATAAGATTAATTTCGTTCGAAAGTTAGAGCAATTACAATTTCTCCTATCCTAACAATGTTCTCATTGGACCTCAAATATTTGACTACAGTGCGTCAACGACGCACGCCCAGGATTCAATTTGCTATCAGTTGAATAAAGTGTTTGTTGATAAGAGACATAACATTGCTTTAAAACGTCCAAAAGGTTTGAAAGCAAGTATATTTACAAATTTGAAAAATTAAGTTACAACAAAAGTTAAAGGAATAAAAATAAATTTTCTTACTTAACTTAAGAATTAAAAATATGTTTTATCTTATCCAAGCATTGGCTCAAGTGGTCTTGATCCTTGCTTAACACAGGTAAATTTAGAGTTATCAATTCTAACTCATTTTTTAGAATTAAATATATTTATAGATTTGGAAAACTAAATTATAACAATAGGTAAAGAAAATACAATTTTTTTTTATTTAACTTCAGAATTAAAAACATGTTTAACTTACCCAAACACTTGTTCAAGTGGTCTTGAGAATATGTAAATAGAAAGATTATAAAGATGGAATGTAAATGTGGCAATTACATTTGATTCTATCATTTTGATTCCTCTTAACAAGCAAGCATACAATGATTTTCACTCTTAATTTTCAAACCCTTCCTTTTCCAGTCCTCCCTTTTCATCCATGCCAATCATGTCCTGCAAAAGTACATATCAATTTTGAATGAATTATTCCTTGTTGGCCAAGCTAGTCCAATTCCAATTTTATGAATGACACCATGTTTATGTCAGCACTTTCTCAGCAACCCACTATATAGTGTGGTTATAACCTGGTTAAATGGCTAATAATTAGTTTAAGGTTTAGTTTAATCACTCAGTAATTAAGCATTAGAGCCAAATATATCTTTGCAAGGGCAAAGTAGCTACTAGATTTTAACTTCCCAAGTTTTCCATTAAATTTTTTTTCTTAGTGAGATTGTGATGATGGAAGAGGGTATATAGTAATATATGAAAAGTTTAATATTAACTGAAAGATGTAATTGGCATAAACAGACAATCTTTTGGGTGATGAAAAGAAATTTCAGAAGTTGCTGAGGAAACCAATGGATAACCTTAAATTCTCACATTTTTTTTTTCCTTCACTTTTGTGTTCTTCCAAATTTGGAGGTTTGGAGAAGAAATTTTTTTTTTACTATTATACCTCTATTCTTCAAATTCTTTTTTAAATACTATTTAGATAACATTATTAAATCTTATATTAAATATATTTACTTTACAAATAAATGATAAATTTGTAAAATTATAAATTTTTATTTATTTCCTTTCCTTTCTTATTATTTTACTCATTTTAATCATCTAAACAAAGGAGAATAAAACTCATTCCTTTCTCTTCCCTTCCTTTTTCTCTCTTTCCTCTCTTCTCATTTCCTTTTCCCTCACTTCAAACTCCCAAACAGAGCCTTGGTGCTTGATAACATTTGATCTTGATCTATGTTGGATAACTCTTAATGCTTGGCAACTTAGTTATTATATACATAAATTTGGTGAGGCAAACAACAAAAGAGCCATCTCATTACATCCAACTAATTTGTATACACAAATTTGGAAAGGCAAACAAACACAAAGGGATCTTTAGGTGGGGTTTGATTCAAGATAATTACGAAATGTCATGGAAAGCACTTAAAAGGTGTTTGGTGATGAAATTTATTGACTACAAAATTGCACAAATAAGCAATTTAGTGGTGGAGTAACGAAAGAAGATTAATCATTTTACTTAAAATAGCCAATCAAGTTTTTAGTGTGAACATCTATTCATATTTATATATGTCAATTTTCATTGATAATATATCACAACTTAGTATGAAGATATTTTATGCTCAGATGTTTGACATCTCAGCTGGGGACCATTGGGTCACTAAGATTATTTCTAAGCAAATTTGGAAGGTGATTCCTTATAGGTAAGATCCATTATGCTAGCTCTTATATCATTTATATCCTATAAAATTTAAGATATTATATAAACAAAGATGTTACTAAACTTGCATTGAAATGATTGAACGAATACACAACAAAAGAATCAAATGATTTGACGCCATTTATGTTGTCTATTTAGCATGTTAGCTTAGTGGCTTGTGGAGAACTAATTAATAACATCAGCAGATTAGTAGTTGAAGCTACTTGAATATAATTATGTGACACTTATATATCTCACAACTCTTATTTAAATTTTTGTTTTAACAATAGGGATATATCATATTGCATGTCCCTTATATAAACATTATTTTATAGGAGAGACTTTGGTTCAGTAGAACTGCTTTTAACCTTAAGACTATTTCTCACGCTCTATCATAGGTTCGAACCTTTCCAACTGTAAAATGACAACTATTATCTTAGACTAAAATGAAGTTAAGGTAGTATGGATTTGGATCCAGTCATGTCACTTGAGTCATGTTGCTCAGATCTGAGCCGTCCATTCCATTAAAGCTCATTTCAACCATTAAATATTAATGTGTTTTAATGGTTAAAATGACCTTAAATGGAATAGACGGCTTAGATCTAAACAACATGACTTAAGTTAACATGACTGGATCTCTTCCCAATGTAGTATATGTCTATTTTTTTTTTTTTATAATTTCCTAAAGCTATGATTTTTTTGGTTCTTAAAAGACTACACAAATATGGTATTCCCTTTATAATGTTACTCTTTCCGGGTTCTAATAAAATTTGAATCTAAAACTTCTATGATATAGTATTTAGTGTTCAACTATTTGATGTATTCTCTTGGAGACTATCTCTAAAAAAGTTTGGAATAACAAAGACTTTATTCCTGATGGATACTGGGCTTTTTTTTTTTTTTTTTTCAGAATGAAAATAATTTAAGTTTTGTTTAATTTCCTTATTTTTATCAGTATAAAAATAAATTTTGAATAATTGATGAATCGATTGTGATTCAATGTAATTGATACATATAAAATTGTGCTTGTTTTCTTGATGAATTTTTAGAAATACACTCAAAATATAAAAAATAGCATACGTAATAATTATGTTCGTGAATTTAAGAAAGTGAAGGCTGAAGCCAGCTAGCCAGCTAGCGCTAGTAAACTTGTTATGGCGAGTTGAATTTGGGCATGATTGTGTGGCATTTGCCTGTACAGCAGACTTGTATTGTACGGGAAAGTAAACGAATAAGACAGGAGACAAAAGACAGGGAAAGAAAGGAAGAAGAAGAAGATGAAGAAGAAAGAGAGAGAAGAGAACAAAGCAAAGCAGGGGAATGCAGAGAGGGTCACAAGGATCACGCAGCAGAATGATGCTTGCGTGGAGCAATCAAGAGAGATTCGAATTTCACAAGGGAAAAAAAAAAGACAGAGACATAGATTTCATTTGAGAAAGAAAGAAGGTTTGGTTAAAGCACGAGAGGAATGATGTGGCGTGTATGGGAGAAGGGGATTCTTTCTTATATCCCTTTCTCTCTCTCTCTCTTTGTTTGGGTAATGGGTATGTCCCAATTTCAGTATCTCCATCTTTCGAGATAGATTTAGGGTCTGGCATTGGCAGGGCTCGAGGTGTCACATTAAACATTACAAAGAAACCCAAATAATTTGGTCACCTTGAGGTGAGCTTCTCTCTCTCTTTCTCTCTATATCTATTTGTTTTTGTGATTGTGGGGACTATCCAAAAGATTGGCCACTTAAAAGTTCAGAACATGTCTTGTTTGCTTCAAAAAATCTTAGCACACCTATGAGGAATCATTCTTGTGGGAGCCAGCTTTTCTAGTTCTAGATTACTATATGGGTTATTGCAGTTTGCTGTCAAGTTTTATGCTTTTGTTAAAAAAACAAAAAAAAAAACTAGAATGAACAAAACCCATTATTCTATTTGCATGGTTTATGTTTTATTCATCCTTGTAAAGATTTTCTTTAGCATGTTCACATAATCATCATGATTCTAGTTAGATAATCTAGTCTTAGTATCAATTAGCACCTGGTTACACTAATAGAATAGATAAGAGAGAAACACTATGAGGAATGTTTTTGCCCATCACATGTTTGTTCATTTTCCTCAAATAGCTATCACTTAGTGCACGGTTTTAAAGTCCTGTTTATCTTGCACTGCACCACATCATCCATGTAGGAAAAAAGAGGCAAAGTCAAAGGAAAAGACTAAGACGTATCAGTCCCACAACACCATTAGCTTGAGAGCTTGAGCTAGAAAGATGAGATTGACCCAAATTTTGCAATACTTTTGGCACTAACTCTTATTAAAAACATGATGCTGAACCTTTCCTAAGTTTGAGTTGTAGAGCCCTGGTGGGCTCCAAGCATTTTGCCAATTTTTGTGCGCATGGTACAGTAGCACTTCTGGGATGCTCATTCACTAGTGTGCACACTTAGAAATTTTTTTTCCATACTGACCCATTGGTGCCAATTTGCCACATGTGTGCCAAAATATACGCGTGCAAGCAAGTATGGCGGCTAAAGCCCGCTTGCTCCTTACCAACTAATGCCATTGTCTAGCAGCTAAAGGCTGTGTGGGGACGACATGTCTCTCAAATCTAATTAGGACTTGCAACAAAGATGGACCCTAGTGTGCCATGAAGTTGGGACACATGCTAGATGATGTGTAGCCAGGTGGGGCCGTCCACGGTGGTTGTCGGGGGGGGCGCATACGGCTCCATTAGTGGGACCAATCATGGGTTTGGGTTTGCATTATTATTACGATTTGAGCACAGGAATGAGGAGGAGGGTGAAGGGGGAAAGGGGAAAGGGGAAGAAGGGGATGTGGCTTTCATGCTTGTAGGGTTTAGAAAGGTGAGTACTTTTAGTGGGACCAAAGTTTAGGATTAGGGGTGGATTTCAAGTTCAACTTTGAACTCTTCTCACAAGTCTTTTTTGAAAATCCTTTTCTTTGTCTCTTCAAATTACCAAAGTCCTCTCTCCAACAATTAATTTGTAAGATGGCAAGATTTTGGTTGTAACTTTTAATGTAAAAAGGTGGGATTCCGTTGAGACTTTGTTTGAGACTTTTTAAGTAAGATTTGATGCTGCAAAGTGGTTGACCATTT
Source organism: Cercis canadensis (assembly GCA_003255065.1). NCBI lineage: Eukaryota > Viridiplantae > Streptophyta > Magnoliopsida > Fabales > Fabaceae > Cercis > Cercis canadensis. The sequence continues at coordinate 369,956 of QAOA01005666.1, forward strand.
TTGGATTATGGAAGATAGTGAGTGAGTGTAAGTAATATGCCAAAGCCAAAGTGTTTTATGTATGTGTTGGTATGTTGGGATTGGCTTGCGTGTAAGAGTGAGAGAGTGAAAGTGTGAGCTTAGGAGATAGTGTTTGAGTTTGGTGGTGCGCGTGCATCACAAAGAGGTGGATTGTGGTCATAATGGTGGCTGCCAGCCACACCCATAAGATTTATTCATGACGCCATACATTCTGCATCATTTCTACCTCTTAAAACTGCAAATTTTGATTCTGAACTCACAAATTTTCATCATTGCCTTACCCAACCTTTCTCTTCTCCTCTTTTCCTCAAATTTAGTTTATTCAGTCCCCGCCTTCTACCATTTAGTTCCTCTAGTGTACTAGCTTTTTGTTTTCCTTTTTCTTTTTAAAATAACTCTCTCTCCACCTATCTTATACTAATTGAGTAGAAGCTTCTGCAATGTCGATTATGTTGAATTATTGATATAATCTTGATAATACTCTTAAATTTGAAGTCAAGGAGACCACTTACATGATGGAGAAGGTAGTTTTAGATGTAGGCAGACCTTCTACCAAAACTTGCTCTAAAAGACCATGAAGCACTAATTACTCCCTTTTACTTCACAATTACTGTTCCTTCCATATGAAACTAGTTCAACATTATGATCCAAATCAACTTTATGTCCGACCAAATTACTAGAAACTTATTATACTTGAGTTGGGGTTTTGGTCAGAAATGAAAATTTTAACATTAACTGCATTTATAAGCTGTGTTTAGCAGAAAAAAAATATTAAAAACTAAAATAATTACGATCATATGTAGTTCGTATTATAAGATAAGTCTCGGAATATAATAAAACTTTTCAACTTTTAAAGTTAAACTTTCAGGGCAACATAATGATAAACGTTATTTGATTGTTTTCTAACCCAAGCTTTTAAGACTAATCTCACTTGGAAGATAAAGAGAACTCTTTTTAATTTGAATCCTGATATGGTTAACAAGAGTGCATGCATGCTTTGATAAATATAGAAAACAAGTTAATATATAAAATAAAATAAAATAATGATAATGCCACCTAGCTACATGAAATTGCATGAAGAATAAAAATGATGTGAGTGCTTTTCATTTCACGTACGGGGGCCTGCCCTAATTCAAGGATATTCTCATTATTTACCTGCCACGCCTGATTCCTTTTGTTTTTTTCCGTAGTTTTTCTTCTGCATAATAATAATTATTATTCTAACCCAAAATATGGATGACATTTTGGGCACGTCAAGTTTTTGCTAATTAACACTTGCTCTTCTAGGAATAGACAATGCTGTCTCCATCAACTAAGTTGTTTTCACCTTTCCATTATGCAATAGCCATTATCAACATTAGGGTGTGCTCATATCACACAGAGTCCAAGTGATTGGCCCTTTTACTTCTAATTTTACTTTTTGGTCACAAAATGACTATGTTTTGCCCTGATTTTTAACCACCATTGGTAGTAATATAGCTCTAATTGAAAAGGCCTATTACCTATACATATCTAATAATTGTTGTCTTGCAAAACATATATATCTCTGGTTTATGATTATGTTTCTGTTTTATTAGAACTATCATTCAAATAGTTATTTTCAATGCTGAATTTTGACTCAGTAAACCAAATTCCTTGGAATGACTAATGTCTTGGACACTTTAATTAGATCTTAATTTGCTAAGTGATTGTGAAAAGAAGTTTATGATATGGTTTCAACACAATTATGTCTGTCATTTCCCTGCATCAGTTCAACCAGTTATTCTAGTCAAAATAGGTCCCTTTATCCTTCAAACTTTAACCTAAATTCAATTCATTCAAAATGACATTCTCAAAAGCAATAAAGGAATCAACTTTATATACCAGAGCCCAAAATATAGGAAATAACCTTCAAAAGTTAAACTTGCTTTGGACCACTAAAACAGTTAATGGTACTATTATACATGATGGGGAGATGAGTTGGAGAACTATTTGATGTATGACCATCCTTAAACCCCTTAATCCAAAATCTCATTAGGAAAAAGGAAAATAGAGAAAAAGAACTGTTGTTATGTATTCTTGGAAGCTAGCTACAGGCTATAGAAGTGAGTGGAGAATAGTGATAGATATGTAGAATAGGCAGTGAAAAGGAGCAAGGAATTAATGAGCGTGGGCATAAATTCCGTTTCCTGTTGCTGTCTCTCATGGAAGAGAAGATTTTCACTAAAAAACATAACAAATTGTTGCATATCATCATCCTATTCGCTTCATTATGCCTACAATCATGATTCTTGGTTCCATCACCCGCATGCTCTCTTCTAAACCCTCACTACTTCCTACACACTCACTCTCACTCTCATTCACACACACCTATAAATCCCATTGACCCCCAATCCTTTCTCTCACCTCTACCTCCACATTCCAATCAAAGTCTTTCTCTCTCACCTTCTAAAACTAGCTTTGTCCTTTTACCTCCTAAAACTAAAACTACTCTGTTTTGTTCTGTTACATCCCCTTCTCCCTAACACAAACATACATACACACACACATACTCAACTCAATGGCTGTTTCTGGTTTTGAAGGGTTTGAGAAACGCTTGGAGCTTCATTTCTTTGGTGATGATCCAGCTTTCCTCCAAATGGGTCTTAGGAAACTTGATTTTGAATCACTACAACAAGTTCTTCAAGCTGTCCAATGCACAGTGGTTTCAGCCGTTGGCAACTCTTACTTTGATGCCTATGTGTTATCAGAATCAAGCCTCTTTGTCTACCCAACCAAGATCATCATCAAGACTTGTGGGACCACCCAGCTTCTCAAATCCATCTGTCCATTGATTTACTATGCTCACCATCACTTAGGCCTCACCCTCTGCTCTTGCCGCTACACCAGAGGTAGCTTCATCTTTCCAAAGGCACAACCTTTCCCTTATACTAGCTTCAAAGATGAAGTCACCTACTTGGAAGAGACCATCCCCACCGATCTCTGCTACAGAAAAGCTTCAATCATGCCCTCTAAATCTTCTTCACATTCTTGGCATGTTTTCACAGCTAGTGATGAGTCTCATATACCTTATGATCATGACAATGAATTATACACTATGGAGATCTGCATGACTGAGCTTGATCCTATCCTAGCTCGAAAGTTCTTCCGGCCGCCCGGCGAAGGGAAAACCGGCGACTCTGCCGGGAAAGAGATGACAGAACTAACTGGTGTCAATGAAATCAACCCTGAAGCACTTATTTGTGATTTTGGATTTGACCCATGTGGGTACTCTATGAATGGCATAGATGGGGATTGGTACTCCACCATTCATGTCACCCCAGAAGACGGTTATAGTTATGCAAGCTTTGAATGTGTTGGTTCCAATAACACCGACCTAGTTCACATGTTGAGGAAGGTAGTTCAAATTTTCCGGCCGGGGACTATGTCGGTGTCCACAACGTGCAGTAGCTACAGCAATGAGATATGGACACGGGTGGCAAGTGCTGTGGAGCCTATGGGATGGAAATGCCGGAGTTGTACAATGGACCAGTTTCCGGCAGCCGGTAGTGTCATGTTTCAAACGTTTACACCTCGCCGGAAAAGCACTTGAAGGTAGATTATAAAGCAGTGGGTGGCGGCAGAGTGGTGGCGGGTGGCGGAGGGAAAGAAATATAGTGGCTAGGGAGTTAGAAGTTAGTTGAAAATTTTAGGGCGGGGTGATGACATGGCCAAATGTGATTGGTTATTATGCATGATGAATGTTGGGTTGACTAGCTTGTTAACAAAGATAAAGGAGTGGGTGGTGATCAAGAGGGTTAGAGATGAGGAAAGGATTGATTTTGGAATAGTATCATAAAGGGAAGGGGAAGGTAAGAAGGTAAGGGTGGGGGAGGTTGGGATACTGGGATGATCATGATAATGCACCCCACTTAGGCATGTCACGCCTAAGATTTTTGAGGTTGTGTAGTGGGTGTAAAAGTGCTCTTGTTTGAGGTTATATTGAACTTTCTCTCTATCTTTTTCTCATTTTTTTTCCTTTTCTTTTCTTTTCTTTTCTTCTCTGTCTAGTACCTTCCTCTCTTGTCTTTTATGCTTTTGTTTCTAGACTATTAAAGAACAAAATCACACTTTTGGTATATTTTCATCTATTGCTTCTCTTTACTCTTCGCTTGTTACACAGTTTTGGGAGCTCTGCAATCAAAAAGGGTATTGGTGCATGAAGCATTACCGGATATATATGCCTTTTTAACTCACAAAATAACTATTCACTGCTTCTTAAGACTAGAGAGGTTTGTACAAATAAATCCAAAAGCAAAAAGAAAGTCCGCTATAAGATCATTTTAAAATATAAAATGAATCTCATCCCAAATAAAGATACTGAATATTTATGAAGTAAATACACCTCGACAATCCACATGCATCATTTAGCCTAAACAAAGCCTGGTGGTGTTGCCATTTTCAGGGAGTTATGAAACTTAACGTGCACGTGGCCATAATTGAATGTGGGTGACACGCCATACAAGGCAAATAGATGACAAAAGTAGGAGACAAGGTAGAGAAGCAATAATAATAAGTTCCAAATTCGTAGTTGCCTTTTAATTATAAACTAGCTAGGGAGATCTGCCAAAAAGGTTAATAATAACTACACCTGTTTGATATAATACAAGCTAGAAGCTACACGACCAAAGGAATCAAGCAAATAGTGGTGAGGGATTTATACTTATAGTAGTTCATTTCACTTTTGTAGATAAATAAATTAAGAGAAGCTCCACTAGCACTAGCCCATTTGCATGGAGGTCATTGTGTGCGTCAAAAGTACCATCAAAGCCCACCACACTTTCAATTTGAGGTTTTGCTAATTGCCCTTCTTCTCCTAGCTTCACTCATTTTAGTACATGTTTGGACTCCATTGAGAGTTGTACTTAGGACTTTGGGAGCTCAGAATCGTGTTGCTTCTTAACATGACATTTTTAGCTTCTACAGCATTGCCTTCCTAATGAGATTGTTGGCTCTTACTTGGGTCACTTTGTTGAGTTAGATGCTATAGTTGGCCTAGGTGCTATTGTGTGGTGGATCTCAATCTCTGTTTACTGGAAACTTGTAACGAAAATGGAAGGAATATATATTAGAAGATAGTGAAAATTTGAGGAGAATGGCTTTGTCCATAACATTGCAAGAGACGAAATATCTAACTTGACTTCGCTACTTAAATTTCTAATTCATAATATTTTATTAAATATTAAAAGAGAAAAACCCCATCAACAAGCTGGTTTGCCCGAGAGGTTAAGGGGGAGGTTTGCCCGAGAGGTTAAGGGGGAAGACTTAAGATCTTCTGCACATAAGTGCGCGTGGGTTCGAACCCCACAGCCAGCACTCTAATGCATAGTGGGCTCAATCAAATTATATTTTTATTCTTTCTGTTTCAGACACTATCATATTTACTTCTTAATCAATCATTTATGTAGCCTGTGACGTAAGACTCACTCTCATAAAAATAAAAAATAAAAACTTGTGGTGCACTTGTTTTGGTAATATCTTTATAAGTAAAAAAATAATCATAAATAATTTTTTTTTATGGATCCAATAATAAAAAAAATATATCTCAAAATATAATAATAAAAATATTTACAACAAATGATATATTACTAACGTTAATTTGGTTATTGGATTGAACTTGAAAGTGTGAGATTTGGCTCATTACCAAAGTGGCGATGTCACTATTCCATTACTACCCACTAAAAGGCATGGACCAGTTCAAGAGAGATTAATAAATTGTATGCCATCAACCAAAAAAAAAATTTGCATGTTATTTTATTTATTTATTTTTTTAAGAAAAATTGTATGGCATGTTATTTTATTATTGAGAATTTTATGATACTACATGTCATAATATATTAACGTTGTAAATATACGTAATTTTTATATTTTATTTTATATAAAATTAATTTATCTTATTTTCTCAAAAAAACTTAAAAATAATTAATTTGTACACATGTCATTTACATATTGACTATTCTTATGTAATATGACATATAACAAAATATATAAAAAAAACTCCTATTTTATTTATTTATTTTTCTGAGAAAAATTGAATGTTATTTATTTCTTGATATACAGGGCTGACTCAATATTTGGGCTCCCTTGCTATTGTCCGTCCTTTAAACCCCTTCCTCCTCCCCCATCTCTACCCAAATAAAACAAGAAAAAATAAGATAGCAAAAGAGTTTGTTTGGGCCTTTTTCTTTTTTTGTGGGGCGAGCTTTTGTGCTAATGGTAATGGGAAGGCCCAAATCTGCAGCCATACATGGGCTTGGGCTTCTTTCAACTCCTACATTTCCTCATCCCAACCCCACCAACAACAGCTCTTGGATCTGAGAAAAGAAAAACAACAGCTATTGGCAANAAAAAAAAAAAAAAAAACAACAGAAGAATGATCCTCTAATAGTCAAATACACGGTAAAATGATTAAAAATATATAGTTGTGCAAAATATTTATGTAAATGGAGCAGTTTGAAATTTTTTTTTATCGATTTGAGATAATTTTGATTAAATTATTAATAAATATGCAAATGAAGAGGTTACGCTACTTACAAAGCAGCGTGACTCATCTTGTTTGTATTTATTCAATAAAATAACAAAAAAAATATTATTTGTAAAAAAAATTTGTACAATATTCCATTTTGATAAATAGTTTTCCAAAGTCAATTTGCCCAAATACATAGTACAAATCCGAGAATTATTCTAAATGCAGATGAATTTGGTCATAACAATTCAAATAAAGTATGATATGATACGCAGTCTATTGCTACTCCACAAGATGCTTTCAAACTGTCTCGCATAAACAAAAAATATAATTATTTATTTGGCTAAAGCAAAATACATATCTTTGACAATCATAGATTTCATTCATAAAATGTCACATTCACATTAAAGATTTGAAGTAAATGTGTGGCATTTCACATGCAAATCGTTTTTGACCTAAAACTCAAAACCTATATATCAACATCAAAATGCTGTACCATTTAAGAATGAAAGACTCATAAAAAGGGTATCTTATAAGATATTAAAGCCATTACCTTAAGAAACATAGGAAATATTCCTTAGATGATGATATATAGATGTACTTTCGAGCTCTGATCATAGTCTCCATCAAAGTCACATCTGGCCCTTCAAATCCTAGTGGGGATTCATTAATTTCAACTAATAGAATCAAAGAATAAACTTTCTTGGTTGAAATAATAGAGAGTAATAATTAGGACACGTGCTTTATCTTAATTGGTTTTTAGACATTCTATCTCTTCAAGTTTGAGTTGGACAACCATTCATTATAAGGAGTATGATAGAGTTAATCATACATGCATCTTCAACAGGAAATAGTAATACACAAAGAAATTAAAAAAAAAAATCATAAACAAACGAAAAGATCGTACAAGGAAATTCAATTTTTGTGATTGAATCTTAAACATATCAATATTATGTCATTAATTAATTAAGCACTCTAAGCAAGGTAGTCAATTCAAAAAGAATTTACTTTTTAGGCTTAATTCAGGGACATAATCTTTTATATACAAAATGATATGATATTTATCAAATATTAATCACAAATCATATATATCTTAATGTTTGTTTGCATTTCATTCAACTTGAGATGAAATTAACATATATGTAAAAACATCATTTAATATTTGTTAGATTGATATTAATATAATTAGAAAAAAAATATTCCCAACAAAATTTTGTATATTAAATTACTCATGTAATTAAACTCAACATTTCATAGATCAAGAGGCATATTTATAAATTTTATGTAGTGTGGGCAACCATGCTCAAACATTACGTGGGGATAATTTTATAAGCAAAAAACTTGTTTTAATTCAAAGAATGTTTTACAAGACTAACTTTTTAGTTATTTTTGCCAAATAAAAAATTTCACCTATTTATACTAATTTCTTAATAGATGGTGGATATCGTTCTAAATAAACAATGTGGGGATTGAACTCCAAAAACTTCTTACCTTATTTTCTCAAAAATATATAAAAAATATTTTATAATTTTTTAATATTTGAATGTTGTTAGAGAAAGTCTTATTCTTTTTTTGAACTATTAAATGAAAGAGTTGTTGACATTTACACTAAATATAACAAACTTATTTTTAAAAGGATTTTCTATATCAAAGATTGGAAGATAATATGAATCGATTCAATGGAGTTTGTCAAATAATGTAGTTTATGGGAACATTGGAAGTTGAAATGGAATGAAAGTTGAAGGTGAGTTGGATGATAAGGCCAAATTCAAGTAGAATATGCATGTTTTGGTCAAAAATGTCTACAAGAAAACAACACAAATAGTAGAAAAGACATATGAAGAAGAAGAATGAAGCAAAGAATTTTCATATATCTTCAAAACCAATCAATGAATCACTTTCCCTATTCCTTTATCATTTAAATCAAAGAGAAAAGGAATGAGATTCACACTTAAGCCATGTGAGATTGGTTACGTTGTCATCTTCAAGCATTTAGTCCAATCCCAAACTCTTTCAAAAGCTCTAACACTTTCTAAGTTTGGTATTTGCTCGCTCCCAATATGGGACTTACCAATTTGTACTCGTATATTCTTTTCTCAAAAGTTAACTTCCAAAACAGATTAGATCATTGGAGCACGCAACCAATCAAACCTTCTAAGACATTTTCAGGATGATGACTACCTTTAAGTTTAAACAAAATCTTGATCATAATTCATAACAAATCAAATTCCATGTTATACTTTCTTAACCATCATTTTTTTAGAAGTAGAAAGCGGTTGATTAGGAGGAGTGAGAGTACTAACCTTAAGCATGAAAATTTGTAACATAATAACTTTTAGCATCAAATGACCATTTTAGACGTTGATTATAATCTATTTCAACCAAAAAAAAAAAGTCAGGACTTTCTTTTTTTTAAAAAAAAAAATAAAAGTGCATAATAAAGAAAAATAATGGTTATACATCTAGTTAAAATGTAAAAAACTTGAGTCATATAATAAAAATTTGAATGAGTTAAATTACTATATTAATTTAAAAAAAAAGTTTATTTTTTTTTTGCGAGTATGATTATCTATAGTTACTGTATTCATTCCATGTCTTTTCTTGCTTTTTTTGTTTTTCTTTTTTTTTTTTTATGGATTTTCTCTCATTTCTGTTTTAGCTGTCCGTTCATTGTACGAATTTGTAACTAGTTAAAGTTTAAATAAGTTCATCTCAATTTAAATTGTACTATCATGTTATGTGTGGGTATCACTACTCCACACCAAAAGACAAAATTTCTTTGTATAGTCGTGACATGAGGTAGTTATAGATGCATGGCAAAAAATAAATAAATAAAGAGAGGTAGTTATAGTTAAATTGGATATCCATGTTTTTTCTTTTTGTCCAATAGCCATGTTTTTTTAATTAGCAAATAGTCAATAGCTGTCTATTCATTTCGAAGCTTCAAATACACTTATAAATTCACTTTTAAATAATTTTCTACTTTGGTCTTTCTCCATAGTTCATACATGTTTGATTTTACTCAGTGTCCATAGTAATATTTGGGTTACTNCAATAGCCATGTTTTTTAATTAGCAAATAGTCAATAGCTGTCTATTCATTTCGAAGCTTCAAATACACTCATAAATTCACTTTTAAATAATTTTCTACTTTGGTCTTTCTCCATAGTTCATACATGTTTGATTTTACTCAGTGTCCATAGTAATATTTGGGTTACTTCTCAATTTTATCACTAAATTTGCCTTAGTTTCTCTAAGAAGGGCTTTGAGCAAAATCAAACAAATTGTAAATCCAAGTAAATGAATCAAACATTGGGCCTTGTTTTTATGTTAGACCAAACAATGGGCTGAACATCCACAGATTTGAATTGAACCAGGTTAACTTCTTCACTGAACCATCTTTCCAGAAAAATGCATAAAGGTGTGATATTTTTAACTTATTTTAGATACTATAAAAAAAATTCAAACTATTTTTTAAATAAAAGTACCATTCTGCCTATAATTACCCCTTAGATGCACTAGTGAGAACCAGAAAACCTGCTGTAATACAAAAGTTTCTAATGGTGTGTGAACTTGGATTTCAAGAACACTTGAACATTTGAAACTCATAACTTGCATTCAAATTAAAAAGAAACGCGATGCTTAATTAATTAAAAAATCCATCATAAAATTGATTCAAAACGCTTCAAAGTTCAAACAAACATATTGTCTACTTTTCTATTGAAAAAATGAATGGAAAATGTTCTTGTCCTTTTCTTTTCTGGTGATCTCATTCTTTTCTGATTTTTTCTTGCTTGCTAATAGAATAGAATAGAATAGAAAAAAAAGGAAAATTTGATTTCAATTTGACCTTCTCTCTCACTCACTGCCTTGTGTGTCGTGGGTGGGGCGTTTTCTTGGAATACGGGTTTTCTCCAGACAAACCCACCCATGCACACATAGAATCTCAAATCCTCTCCCTCTTTCTGTCCCTCTCATTCTCTTGGAAACAAACCCATTCTTGTGACCCTTCTCTTTGGACTCTTCTTCCTCTTTCCGGGTTTTTCTTCGATGCTCTCTGTTTCTTGAGTCGTGATCTCTGTGCCAAGGAAAAGTACAATTCTTGTTTTCCTTTTCGAGAACCCCACTACACGTTTGCGAATGTGGAAGCCCTTTTCTTTGATCATACGCCCAAAAATGTCTCTACCTTTTACTTCTTGGTGGGGTTTGCTTTAGGGTTTTCTTATCCTTTTGAGTTGTGGGCTTCTTCAGATCATTCTCTCCTTTTGTTCATTTCTACACAATTGTAAAACCCTTTGTTTGTGTCAATCTCAAATGATCAATTCCCAACTAAAAATCGCAATTTTTCCTTTGATTTTTGGTTGATATTGCTTCTAGGGTTTGTTCATGTTGCCCGCAATCTGTTTGTCAAAAAGGGTAAAAGCAACACTTTAGGAGCCACAATGCCGAGTTTCAGAAGAGCCTACCTTGTGGTTCCCACCCAGAATTGCATGCCTGCATCCTCTCGCTGTCAGTGCTATTTTAAACAGCACGCTTGCTCTTAAGCTTTAGTTAGTGCTTTCAGTTCTTCTTCTTTAGCTGCACAGCTCCTCTTTGAAACATGGGTTGTGTCCATGGCAAGTGTTGTAGCCGCTACCCAGCACCATCTGAGGGCGGTTCCCGGGACTACAGAGAAGTGGGTCTGTATCGTGCCCAAAGGAAGCACATACTAACTCAGAGATCATTGGAGTGTGTTCCTGTTCCTTCCCACAACTTCATTTTGGAATACTCTGTTCTCACGCAGCGGGGATACTACCCAGACTCACCTGACAAAGAAAACCAAGATAGTTACAGCATAAAAACTCAGATTCAAGGTAACCCAAATGTCCATTTCTTTGGTGTCTATGATGGGCATGGTCAATTTGGTAGCCAGTGTTCGAACTTTGTTAAGGATAGGTTGGTAGAAACGTTGTCAAATGACCCTGCATTGTTGGAGGACCCTGTTAAAGCTTATACTTCAGCATTCTTGACAACAAATTACGAATTACGTAGCAGTGCGATTGATGATTCTATGAGTGGCACTACTGCAATTACGGTGCTTGTTATTGGAGACACCCTTTATGTTGCTAATGCTGGTGATTCGAGAGCAGTGATAGCTGTTAAGGATGGGAATCGCATTATTGCTGAGGACCTGTCTTCTGATCAGACACCATTTAGGAGAGATGAATATGAGAGAGTGAAACTTTGTGGGGCAAGGGTGTTGAGTGTTGATCAGGTGGAAGGGCTCAAGGATCCGGATATGCAGACTTGGGGTGATGAAGAGAGTCAGGGTGGTGATCCTCCAAGATTGTGGGTTCCAAATGGGATGTATCCTGGAACTGCATTTACAAGGAGTTTGGGAGATAGTTTAGCAGAGACCATTGGTGTCATTGCTGTTCCAGAGGTGTCAATGGTTCAGCTTACGCCTAATCATCCTTTCTTTATTGTTGCAAGTGATGGCGTATTTGAGTTCCTACCAAGCCAAACTGTTGTTGATATGGTATGACATGTTATCTGCTTTTATGCTTAGTTCTTTCCCTGCCCCTTTTAATGATTGTTTACTAAGTATTCAGATATTGTTTTCACTGGTAGAACATGTGTTTGACTGGTTGAATTTGACTTCCTTTGATGATTGTAAGACTCATCATCGACTTCTTTTAATGAAATTCTTATGATGTCTGTTAATGACTTGCAAATTAAAACATAAACTTTAAAATCTTTATGCATATTCTGTGTGGTTATGTTAATGGCTATATGGTACTGCAAAATATCCACAAGTGCCTCTCTATAGGAAGAGCTACTTATGCCAGTAGAAATCCCATTAGAATTATAAATTCTAACAGTTAAAGTAAAATTCTTGTCAATGTTTTAATCATAACTGCTGGTCATGTGATTGGTATATAATGTAACCTTACCACTTATCATGCGTTTATTGGGATGCACATAGAATAAGAATATCTTCAATTCAGTTCCTTTTTCAGTAGTTATATTAGCCATGGAAAAGTTTCTTTTTTGGTATCTGCTTTTAACTTTTTCTGCCTTCTGATATGTAAAAATTTCCCCATACAATAGTGAGGGTCTGACTTCATATACTCATTGTTTAAAGAAGAATAGAGTAATAGTCTGTTTTTGGAGCTTATGATTTTTGTTGCATGAAATAATGTGCCTATCCCTTTGCCTTATCCAGCTGTATCATAATTGTTGAATTATCCATCAACTAGTGCTTTGTCATGTTGACGATTTGTAGTTGTATTGTTTATCAATATTATTTTGCGTGTCTGTTTCCCATTATTGGAATTTATGACAACATTTCTTGTTTATATGTACTTTTCCATACCAAATAATGTTTATAGAGAAGGGTGTATCAGATAATGAGAAATAATCATGTAACTTTACTAGAATTTTCTTTTTTCTGATTTTTCTTTTATAACACCTATCTGCTTATCCTATGCTATGCATTGACTGCCATAGTTCTGTAAGCCTCTCAGTGAGAGATCTAAATAGTTCAAGAGTCAGGATGCTAGTTGCTAATAGTTCTTTTACATTCTAAATTAATTTCACACATTTTTTTTTTCAAAGTTTGTTGTTCAGTTACGGAAATTTAAGTTCTATGCTGCTTACTTCTGATCACATCTGATCCATGGAATTACTGTAGACAGAGAATATTTCTGACCATCTCTCGAGATTTACCTCCCTGTTTAACATGTATTCATAAATCATAAATACTTTTTACCCTTGGGTGTTATTATGCGCGTGTTAACATTTTTTACTTTTAGCACTGGATTTGCTAATAATTCTGATTGATAGAACCTGGCTTATTTGTGATCATGTCTGTTCCTTCTTTCAATAAATTCTATGATATCTTTTATGATGTAGGCAGCAAGCTATATGGATCCCCGCGATGCATGTGCTGCCATTGCTGGAGAGTCATATAAACTATGGTTGGAACATGAGAACCGAACTGATGATATAACGATTATCATTGTTCAGATCAAAGGCTTATCTAATGTATGGATTACTTGAATATTCCTTTGGCCTCATTTGTTTTTAGTGTTTCATTCATTGTGATAGTTTATCAAAGGTGTACCTGGATGTTGAATAGATGTTTATATATGAATGATAATTTCAGTCAGCTTTGTCGCTTGTAACTGCCACACAGGGATCTGTACTTACCTACTGCGAACAACTACAACTAATAACAGCAACATGCAATAATATCATATTTTACTATTCTGTACCCCACACACATTTTCCCATATATGTACAGCATGCAGAATCTAAAATTTTCTACTGGTGGTTCAATCATTTAATTTCATCCAATGTAATGATTTATATGATCTTTGTTTTGATTATATAGTCTGGTGAGATTAATGTTAGTACTGCGAGAAGGACCAAGAAAGGAACTTCTGAGATATCATCTGCCACTGAGTCAAATGTTTATCGATCTGTGAGGAGCGATTACTCTGATTTACAGTCCTGTCAGCATGTGGTGTCAATGAGAAGCCCAGCCATAGTGGTCCCATCTCCAGCATGTCAAAGACCAATTGAACTGGTAGGTCTCACAAGTATTGTTTTTTTGTTTAATCATTTGATCCTGACCTATATAGTAAGTGTTTCTTCTTTGCCTTCTGTTTTACAGTGATTGAAGAGAGAGGCTTTTTGGAAGCTTTACCAAGTCTCCCTTGTAATTTCTCCCAAGTGGTATATTTCTATGTTCTGTTCTTTTCTGTGTTTTGTGCCTTGTCGTAATATTGACTGAATTACGTTAGACTGGTAAAAGTTGCTGACTTGAGGTGCATTATCTTGTCATAAAACTGACTCAATTATAATGTGCAAAACATAATTTGTTCAATATTCAGTTTTCTTCTGGTGACAATCTTTTGTTAATTCCAGTTACATGTCATTGAAATACACAGAGCCACTTGAGGAGAACAAGAAACTCGCCTTTCTGGGATGGCACCACTCCTCCAGATTAAATGTTGGGAGGGAATACAAATCAGAACTTGAGAATGAAAGTTCTACAGGGAGGTTGGTTTGTGACTGTCATTTGCGATGCATTGTGGAAAAAATTGTTGAGGTGGTCACTGGTCAGCTAAGAAGGCAGGCCACTTTGATTCTTGGAATGTAAATGATGATCCTCATTCTCTTACGTAGATGCTGGATTCAGTGTATATGTATTAGAAATATATTTGGATCTTCAATTGCATTTCAAGATCAATTCCATGTTCTTTGCTCACATTGTTAACCAAACCCGACATGAGTGTAGACAATCGACATTTGACAACCTAATTGATATGAATTATGGTTTCATGTTTAGGCTTTATTTGTTTCATTGAAAATAACTTACTCCCATTTGATAGACATACATATATTAGCAGGAAATAGTTCTTCTGAGAGTTGGAAAAATGAAAAAAAAAGAAAAAAAAAAAAGACTTGCATTATTGTAAAGTGAAAATCGTTTTCATGGACAATTCCATTTCTTGTTAACAGTTATCACTATCCATGAGTTGCCTATCCTCAGAATAATGGCAATTAAAATTGCTTGTGGTTTTCCTTTCATTTGTTGTCTTGCCCATAATCGGTTATTGATCATCCTTATTTTGTTGTGCCTCAGAAAAAAGAATCATGTGAGATTAAAACTATCTTTAAGAACAAAAAATTCAATAAAACAAACAGATTCTAAGGCTAGTAATTCCTTATGAAATATGATGATTGATGAATGTATGAATGTAAGATTTAGGGTGATGGACATGTCACTGTATGGTGCAGGGGACCCCATATGGCTAGTTGATATCTTTATCAGCTCTGAGTTTTCTTCAGAGCTGAAAGCAGTGTGTTATGGAAATCTCAGCTGAGGGTGAGCACTGAGAAGAGAGCAGAAAGCAGAGAGCAGTGGGAGACATGAGACAAGTGTCCCCTCATCCTCACGTTACTTTCCAATCCATTGTCTCAATCTTTTTGTTTTATCTTTCGCCGCTTCCCATCCTCCCAACCAGTGGTCCACTCTCCTTACCTAACTCATTTTCAAATCTTTGACCATTCTAAAGGATCACACTCTAATTGCTCTTCATTGAGAATTTGGTATATGTTGGTATAATCCCACCAATTTATAGCTACATTATATCAAATACCAAAAATTTGAGATTTTCTTATTTAGTATGAAATTAGAGTGTGTTTGGAACATATTTTGAATGTAAATAAAATATTTTTATTTAAAAATGATTTACATATCTTATTAACAATTATAAGATTTACAAGTTCTCAAATTGTTGGATATTTTACTTTTTTTCATTTACCTTAAAAAGAGCCAAAATATTAAGAAGAACATGGCCAAAAAAAAATTTGGAAAATTTTTGAAGATCTCTTGAAAACAATTTTCTCATATCTATAGCGGAGCAAGTGCATAAATTTAACTTGTAAGCCCCACAATGAATAAACAATAGCCTTGCAAAATTCTGTGCGGTGAATCCATAAAATCTCTTTCACATTAATAAATTGCAGCATGCAACTGCTACAAATTTCTAGTGAAGGCTAATTTTTACAAATGTAGACCTAAGGTAATGGTCACAACCCTAATACAATCATCATCATTATTATTATGCTAGTAGTTTAAATATGCTCAATCCCTATTCCCTAGAGCTACCCTACGCCACTCTAAGAAAAAAATGAGAGAAAATAACAATAATGATGATGATGATATTACCAAAAAAAGACAACAATATTGGCAATTGTAGTGGACCTGTTTCAGAGCCCAAATAACTTTGGCCCAGCAAAAGGATGGCCCAATAAGCGTCTAAGGCACCGGGTGACCCACCAGCCATTACGGGCGACCCGACAGCTCGTCCCGGGTAAACCGCCAAACAGCCATGTTTGTTTTCCTATAAATAACCCCTGTTATCAAAGGTAGGGGATCTGGACATTTTTCTCTGGAAGTTCATATTGTCAAGCTTAGATAATACTAACTTGACCTTTGGAGACCGGAAATAAGACACCGATTCGTATTTCAGGTGACCTCGGGACAACCCAACCTCGAAACAACCCGACCTCGAAGCAAGCCGACCTCGAAGCTACTCGACCTCAAAGATTTGGTGCGTCTTCTCAAACTCGTGTGACGTGATCCGACTCTCAAATCAGGCATCGTCAGCAATAATGAGAAAGAAACATTAGAATAGGCAAAATTTGTAAAAGCAAAGTTGTTAATACTAGTGTTACGCATCCAAAATTCTGAGTTAGTGGAAGTGTTAAGTGATAGCTTATTCATTTTTGGTGCTAAATGCAGATCCCTCCTCTAATGGGAGGAACTCCATTATGCGCTATGCTCCATTGTTCTTTTAAGTTAATATAATTATGAAGATTATTTTCCTTAAATCTATTTTTGGAAATATTGCAAATAACAGATTTGCTATCTAGAGTTTCATTTGAAGGTCCTTTTTAGGTCCAAATTTCTATTTTACTTATATGGTGGTTACTTATATCGCAAGGAACCCTTTCTAAGTCTCTTATATTTTAAAAAAAAACTCTAAAGAGCTCAGATGTATTGTCCTATTTTACATCTTAGATTAACATCAGATTTACAAAACTTGATTATGTTCAGAATTCTTAGTCCAAAACTTGGTTATGTTAATGTTTAGTGTCCATTAATCTCCTTGATAATTATAGTATTGTACCTTCATAGTTCCACTTAGTCTAGGATGTAATACAGTTTTAATATTATATAAGTATGTGATCAAGCTTTCCTATTATGAATATAAAGATGCCTGAGAACTTATGGATCTGTGGTCATCAGCTGGCATATATAATATTTGTGTGCTTGGAGACAGAGATAAGGAGGAAGATAAACCACACAGAAAAGCTCTTGTTATTTACGTATGGTACAAAATTTCCTATAGAGTAACACTTTTTGCAGATTTTCATTTTTTTTCTTCTCTTTTCTGATTTTGTTGAGATGAGAATACATGTAAAATACAAGACAACAATGTCATGAACCGATCAGAAGTATATAGACAGCTTTTCATCTATGACATCCTGCAGTAAGTTACATTGCTCCAACAGCTTGCTTAACTTGTCAGCTTCTTTGGTTGCTTTGACATTTGTCTGGGTTTTACTGCCATCACTGTTTAATCCAAATGCGTGAGCTGTATTGACGCTAGGCAATTCATGAGTAAAATTGCTTTCAGCATCCCTCAAATCACTTGCATTAACAGCCTCATGAATTGCACTATTCGAGTCACTCTGTGGAAGATGTTGAAGTGCATCAGACCTTGGCAGACCCTTGATTAGAAGAGGAGAGTTACAACCAACTTCAATTATTTCATCTAATGAAAGGTTCAGACCATAAGATGAAGGTAAATTGGCTTCAAGGCCCACATCCATATCTGAACTTGGAAGAGCAACATGATGACATTCTGAGATGTAAGCCGAAGAGAATTCTCCACTGGATAAACTCATTAATCGCCAATTGAAAATTCGACGAAAAATCATACCCCAGTGAGGAACTATACAGTAGCTTGAACCATGGAGCTCAAGTCTGGCACACGTTTGTAGAGTGACATGCGCTTCTTTCGTTGCCAATGAAACACTCATCATCTTACTAGCATGAGTCAGGTACCGGATCAAGCTATTTTCAAGTTTTAACCGGTGATTGTCAATCTCATATCCTACATTAGAACCTTTGGCCAACCAGGATAAATCATCAGGAAAAGTGGGGAGCTTACAGTCTTGTAAAGAACAAATAATTGGTTCAATTTTGGCATTTGAGCTCCATCCCAACGTTGGCAAGTACCTTTTCACCACCCTATCCTCATCACTAGACTCGTCAAGTAAACCAATCTCAGGACACGGCCAACCAGCAGGATTTGCAAGGGCAGCAGCAATAATTTCCTGCACTGAGCAATCCAAGGCTTCATTGAATACTGTGATCCAGTCATTAGGACCCAACTTAGAGTTGTTGTCACGCACCCTTGAAAGAAAATTAAGGTGGGTATGAACAAGTTCCCGTATTCTCAAACTTAGAAGAGTGGGCTGCAATGGAGATTCACCTGCTAGCCACTCCAGCCCCTCTCTTAATCGTCTGTCACTGAAAAACCCACCCAAGTGTTTCATCCGCTGGTTTTCAACGAGGAAGACAAGCAGAAAGCCACTGATCCGTGATTTATCAATGTCATGAAGGCCCAGTTCATTAATTATATCAAAAGAAAACTCCTCCTCATATGAGCCACATAAGACCAGAAGAGGCAAACAAGCACCAGAGGGAATACACATAAGAAGATTCTTGAGATGGATTCTTTGAAGATTCCATGGAATGCTTTCTGATACAAGGAATATAACTGCACTTGCCCCAGATGCTGGGTCACGTAGATTACCAAATTTTGTATCCCTAATCACAGAGAAGCAGCAGGTAGGATCAGCACCAGATTGACTACTAATCCATTTCTTCCATATTGCCAGGTCTGGAGATGAAATAACCACATCATCATCAGTGGAAGGCATAAGCTTCGAGATTAACCACAGGCCTGCTGCCCCAATTTTGTATCCACTATTCATCTGAGAACATAGAATAACTTTCCAGCATAAGCATTTAGCATCTGAGTTTCTTCTGCTTAGAGTACCAAATACAATATCTGAAACATTAAGTCTGGCCCATGATTCTTCCTGTTTTTCATATCTCTCCCTCATAGCTTTATCAATGTCAAACTTCTCAAAGTTGCCTGGTTGCTTCAGAAAAAAGGAACCACAAAGGCAATACATAGATAAATCAAGTCAAGGTTTGATTTTATCAAAAAAGATAAGTTCCTAGTACAATAAATAAATATTGTTGAATGGTATATGGAAAACAGGTATCAATAGTCAGCAACAACTATCAGGATGAACACAAAGATATCATCAGGATTTTAATAACTAATAGATCCAGATCAGTTAGAACTTAAATGATGAATCAACAGAGGGTCCCACTGAAATTATGCTCTCACTTCATTATATCTTACTCAGCGGCAACCTCCACTCAACAGTGCAAAAAGCAATTTGAGTATAAAATTTACAAAACCTAGCATACTTACGTCCATATAATGTCGAATTGGTGGCCCCAATGACAACGAGTCAAGTGCAGCATTTGCTGCTAATTGCCTTTGTTCTCGTAACATTCTTAATTTTGACACTCGCCGCTTCCATAACCTGACATGGCAGGCGAGGAAGAATAATGTGTATGGTAAAATGTCACTATAGATAAACAGACCAGATATGCAAGAGTGATGCATATGCAAAACAACTCCAAAAACAAGTAATGAAACAAAGCAAGCAAACCTTAAGAACAACTTGAGCTTTGCCTCAGCAATTTCTTCATCTTGGTGATTTCCTCTATCTTCATCAATTTCACATTCATTTTCTTGAATAATAAGCAGAGATTCATCTGTAGATACACTTTGGGGCATAGACTGCGGGGTAAAAAATCTAAAATTATAACTTGTAGAACTTTCTGGTGGAGCTGGGTCTGGCACAATCTTTGATGACCTTCCATCCACATTAGAGTTAGGGTTTTTCTTAGGGGAACTTCTCATAATAGCATCAGAATTTGTACTCTTCAAAATTCCAGTTCTGCTGAATTGTGGTTCAGGTATAGTATTAGAAACTGAGAAGCTGAATGGTGATGGATGAGGAATAGCTAAGTAATGATCTTTTTCACTATGTTGAACATCTAATGGCATTTCCTTATGTGCATGTCCTGATCTACCAACTTTTGGGGATATAATCGCTTCAGAATCAAAGATTTCCTCATCAACTTTCTGGACAGAACTATCTTTTTGGATAGATGAAACAATTTGCGCCTCAGGCTTGTATGTCTTCTTCATTGGAATCTCTTTTGTAGTCTCAACAGGCAGTGATGCAAAGTGAATTGAGGGTGAAACATCCTCAATTATCCTTCCTGACCTTTTCTTGTGCACCAGTTTAGAACACTTGGTGGGATAGTCATTATCAACTTTGAGAAATGGGCCTTCCTTCACCATGTATGGTTCTTCAAATGCTTTTAGCAAGAATCCATGATATTCTAACAGGCCCTCTATGCCCTCATCCTAATTTAGATGACAAAGCACACTGTAAGAAGTTGGAAAATCCTTCCACACAACACCGCTCCCTCCCCACAAGAAAAAAAGAAAGAAAACGAGAAAGCATTCATCCACATCAAACCAAGAAATGGTACCTCCATTGCAAGCCAGTTAGCAACATGACTAACAGGTAGACCTTGGTTATTCTGTAGACCAGCATGCAGAGAAGCAAGTGCCTGAGTACGCAACTGGTGAAAGTGACATAACAAATAAGACAAGATTAGTTTGATTTCTCAAAAGGAGCAACTGAGTCAATAAAATTATCTATAACCATAAATAAAGCAAAATCAATAAATTTCTCCCCACTGAAGTACAGCAGATTTTAAGGTGTCAGATAAAATTAATAAACTTTTCCGAATACATATCTTTCTGAAAATTAAGCATCATTAGACAGAAGACAATCTATACAGAAACTTACGAAGAAAATAATGCTTTTAAGCAATAAAATATTCTCATACCATGTAATTTGATTGCATACTGGATATACCACATTAATTGTAAAGAAACTGGAGTATTTTTCCTCCAATCAACTAAGCAATTTCCTAGAAGCGCATACATGCATTACAGCGTTCACTATAATTAGCAAATGCATGCATAGTCTATATGTGGCAGACATAGGCTTTATATGGACAGGTCCAAGCTTTGTGTAGCTCATTAATTACAAAACAAAAAGTAACAATAACTCATACCTTTGCAAAGTGAGCGTGCATTAAACATGCTTGAAGATAACTCGCTTTTCTTGCAAGCCGAAAGAAGGCAATAAAATTACCTGTTCTGCAAGCTCTGCAAAAGGCAAACAGAAAAGAATGGTCAGACTGCAACCATGGCAGCCAAAAGCAACTAAGTTTTCATGGGAGTTACAACCTTGCCACATTCCTAGCAAATAGAACTTCTGGAGTCTGCCTTATCTCCGGAGTCATCTTAGCAAGATCAAGGGACAGCTCTGCAGGTTCAACCTAAAAGAACTTATTATTTTCAGAGTTTTTTTTTATTGCAAAAGAAACCTTAAAGATCAAATTACTACATAGGCCACCTACTTTATAACCAGGATGCTTGTCTAATTTAAGAAGAGCATAATAGCCTCGAAACTCTTTTTCTGTGGGCATATCTATTCCTTTCTTTCTGTGGTCATCATACATCTCAAACAATTCAACTGAAGTTTTATTCATCTGTTCAATATTGAGGTGAGCATCAAAGCCCTCGGAAAAGCCCTCCCCCTTCGTGTATTCACATAATTCATGCATTGCAATTATGTGTAATCTTATCTGAAACCACAGAAATCACATGCTTCATTAGTCTTCATAATCGTCAGATACCATTTTGCATGTATCACCAACCAGATGCATGTTCTTGATAAAACTAATTGAACTTCTAGAACCTAATTCTATTAATGAATACAGGTCACTAAAAATAAGTATTTGATATTGACACTTTAACACCCTTTTGAAGAACTAACAGAAAAGCATTGGTATTTATACTTAAATAGACCATTTATCTGGACATTATATTTACTATTTATTAATTTAAAAATCTGGACAGTGTATATCATTTCCACTAAGTGAATGCATTTTGTAGCAGACGTGATCTTGATGATGCTATCCAAACAGACAAGACGGCAGGCTCCAAGTACTACATTAATAAAGTGAAGAATAATTACTTCATGCTAAAATGTAACAACCCCAGGCATCACTAAATCAAAAGAAAGCACTTCATAAAATTACAGAAAAAAGGCCAAAATATACACAATTTCAAAGAGAGTAACACAAGGGTGTAAGGTTGGTGCAACAAATCAAAATTCAGGAATAATCCACAACACTGCACAAACATAAAGCTGTAAAAACCTGAGATAGAAATCCCACTTACCCAAAGCAAACTAGCTAAATCACAAATATCAGAACAATCTGAAGTACACTGAAAAATGAGGCCAAATCACACATACACTTAAGAATAATTTAGACAGCACAAGATTAACAAGAGATGATTATTTTTAGATTCCACCGTCCCCCCAACCAAGTATGTTCCTTAAATGATAATTTCATGTTGCCAAACTTCATTTAGTAATATACAAATATAAGCTACTTGTTTCCATTGGTAAGAAATAACAAAGGGATCCAGAGGATTTTGAACCCATGATCTTTGCCATGTACACTCTTCATAAAAGGGAGTAAGTTGACACTTGAATCAATGATCAATGGACATATATGAAAACAGACACATAAGACTGTAAGAAGGAAGCACCATGTGTTCCAGCATAGTAATAGCCCCCTGATTGAATATGTGCTGCATCCGCAGGTCCATCCTAATTGCCCTCATCCTATCCCACAAGAAATTATATATGCCAAGAAACCTCTCATCATAAGGTTCATCTAGTAAATTGAGCAGGTAATCAATTGTCTTCTGCAGAATGGACATGGGCCGGATCAAACATGCTTCCCTCTCTGCTGTCCTGGTATACTGCCATGAATATTAATGAGTATTGGTAATAATTTAAATTTAAAGAAAAGAAAAAGAAAAAAAGGCAAGAGCTGTTTCAAAGAAAAACCCATAGTACTTTAATAGTTACCTTCTTAACTGCAAGAAATCTGCTGGTTACATTTCTATCCCCATCCAAGCGTTCATATTGGTCAAGATCCCCTTTCCTTTCACGCTCTGCCCTCTCTGACTCTGAAACACAAATAAACATAAAAAAGAAATTTAAATAATATGCTTTCACTTTCCATATAGAATAAGAATTACTAGCCTGGAAATTCTAGAATCTAGAAAATCAAAATGAACTTCAATCTATATCGAAAAACATAGCACATTTTTCTCCCAAACAGGAGCTTTTTCCACACACACCAAAGAAAAAATCCAGAGAGAGAGAGAGAGAGAAAGAAACAAAGGAACTCCAAACACTTATATAAATATTTTCATTGAAGACTTGAAATTTCAGATAGAATGGAAATATAACAGTTGTTACATGTTTGCTTAGATTTAGAACCAGAGAAACATACCAGGACACATATCTGGGCATAAGCCAAGAATTATATTGGATGTTTCCAAGCCTTCATAATCAGAAACAGCATGGCCATTAGTATAGTTGCCAGCTGACTCCTTAGAATGATCACCAACATATTTCTGCTCCATCACAGATTGCCCGTGTCTATTTGAAGGAGCCTTTTGGTCTGCAATATCAGAATTATTCTGCTCAGATTTGCTTAGTTCAACCTTGAAGCGAGCTAAACGCTTTGCCTTGGCTAGCATTTCACTGAAAGACAAAGTAAGAATGATGAGAATAAAAAATGTGGTTTTAAGATAAAGTACATTTATGTTGGACAAAATGATATTGTAGCATCTAATATCTTACCGTTCAGAATTGTCATCTGCGGAAATGATGTTTCCTTCAAGGTTTTCATCAGCTGAAAATGATGGAGGAGGCGACCTTGTTCTTTTCGGAGCATTGGAGCTGATGGACCTGTTTACGTTGACTTCAGAAACGGTAGATGGCAAAGATTTTTGATTAATTTGAGAATGCAGGTTGGTCCTTAGAACATTTGACCTACTTCCCAATCTAGGAGGAGATATAGAGGGCCTGGAAAGAGAACCATTCAGAACAGCCTCATTTATATGCCATATATTATTTAATTTGATATAAATGCTATAGTAGCAGAACATGCTGATCTACTCATATGCAAACTCAGAATATGACCAAATACCTATCAAAGCACTTCAAAATCATATAATTTTCAGATACTTCTATGGTTCATATCTTGGACGTCCATAACTAGTTAAGTACTTTCTAGAAATCTACAGGTTGGTGAGCCTTCTTTAGGACTACATTCTGCAATAGGTAGAATGCAACTATGTGATAAACCACCCCCTCCCCCCCCCCCCCCACACACACACACACACACAAAAAGGAAAAAAAAAAAAAAAAAATTACTACTACAAGACAAGTCTAAGATTACATAAATCCATGTAGTTTACCTTATAATATCTTTAGGAGAAACATCAAAATTTTCAGGCAAAACTTGGTTGACTAATGGTGAAGGAGGGGACTGAGTTCTTTTTGACATTGGGAGACTGTTAAGTTCTTTCTTAAAACTCCTCTGAGGATTATGAGAACTAAAATTTGGTGAGACCGAGGATTGGACTTGACGTTCTGAAAAGTTGCCATAATTGCCTGACAGACGGGCCTGGTTATCCAATGTATTCGAAGCTAACGCTGGCCTGTATAACAAGAATAGCTTGATCAATAGAAAAAACCCATGTGGAATTTTGAAAAGATGGCAGGGAATTTCTGAGAAATATAAATTTAATCCATGCAATCAAAGCAGTTAGTGGAAGGCAACCAATATAAAACCATAAGAAAAGAAGAGAAAAAGTGAATTGCATAAGCACAACCATAAGTCATCAAAAAGGACGGTCATGTTTAAAAAAAAAATTCAATAGAAATCCCCTGCCCCCAACACTTGCATACTTTAATACATACATGGAATCTCTCACTCCTTCTCTTTCTTAAAAATCAGTAACATGACTACAGCACACATCAAACCCTTTTTTTTTTTAATAAAGCAGCAAACCCTAATTTTCAAAATGGACAATGAAAAGGAATCATAAACAAATGAACTGTTTATGCCATAAAATAGGTCAACCAATAAATTGATGTCGGTCTTTCTTAAAATTATTCCTCGAATTTACCTGCCACTTCTTGGGTCCACTATTCAATGCTCTGTATAAGACCATTTTCAAGACTCTAGAGTCCAGTCCATTGCTATCCTAGAGCATACAAATGTCCAATTGACCAANAACTGTTTATGCCATAAAATATGTCAACCAATAAATTGATGTCGGTCTTTCTTAAAATTATTCCTCGAATTTACCTGCCACTTCTTGGGTCCACTATTCAATGCTCTGTATAAGACCATTTTCAAGACTCTAGAGTCCAGTCCATTGCTATCCTAGAGCATACAAATGTCCAATTGACCAAGCCATAAATAATTGTCGTACCTTAGTAAGAGTAAAAATAACAAAGCCAACTACTGAAAGCGAGAGCATGGCATCTCATACAAAACACACGCCCATGGAGCACTAACATAACTTAACAGGACAAAATGCATCATAGATTCATAGGGATACCAAATTACACTAGAAAATATAATTTTAATTTTTTTTTACTTACAGATATATGCATATGAACATGGAGATACCCACAGAGGCACAGAGATCCAGTATAAGAGAGAGAATAGAACCTAAAACTTACTGCTGAACAGCAACAGAAGGAGGTTGGAAACTTTGAATGGACTGATCTCTCACAGAAACCAAAGGAGGTGATCGTGATTTCAGAGGAAGTGAATTTGAGTGGCTATTGCGTTCAGCAGTGAAGCACAAAGTGAGGCAAAAGAGATAAAGCCATTAGCAGTGACATTTCATGCTAAATGTAAGAAATTAAAGCTCAAAGGTAGCAAGCAGAAATATGTCAGAATAAAAATAGCTTTCCCAGGCCAAAGCAGCACAATGAATCCACAATCCCCTTATAGCTGTGCTAAACTATATAGATAATAGGAAAAAGTGACAATAAACTGACAAGCATAAAACATAAAATGTGAGAGATGGAAATTATTAATTTTCTTTAGAATCATGAAGAAGGGAGCTATACATCCACTATTAGCACATACGATCTACATTTACATCTGAAGGAGTTACAAATTGCAAGATTTTCCAGACACAAGGAAAGGCTAGACAATCCACCCATTTTATCAACACCTATTTCAGTTATCCAAGTTGATATAATCTAAGCTTTAATTCAAGAAATTGTGATTGATAAGGAGTATCCTATGAAAAATAAAATTTCATGATACGTTCAAAATGCATGGCAATTAAATGAATTGTTTAGAAGCCAGCCAATGTAGCAGAATTTTAGTATTTTGAAGATTAGATTGACATATTTCTACCTTATAATGTACCAATGACATTCACATCTAAAGTAAAGATATTTGGTGTAAATGCCCCAAAATATAATAAATATAAAGGAATACAGTATTAATGATAGCATGATCTTACTTTCTGAGGACAGTTTGACTGGTGTGGCTGGAAACATCAGCATCTACATATGGCAAAGGAGGAGATCTGGCCGTTTCTGGGTTCTGAAATCTAGAAACTCTGGCTGTAAGACCCATTGTGGAATCATGTGAAGCAACAAATGTTGCACCAGCAGTGGGTCTCTCAGGAGCAGGGGCATCCAAATCTCTGTACAACAATTTTTGCCCATCACTCCAACTGGAGGACTCAACGGATCTGAAAGAAAATATGAACCATCAATCATGTATGATAACACGCAATATCTCATGGCAAAAGATATCCATGAAAGGAATATTATGTTCAAACAAGGACAAATGGTTCTTTCGAAGAAGTAAAGTGATGCAAGCAAATATTACTCATTTGCTCTATGACAATTGTTTCAGGGTTTACTGAGTGTTAAGCCATATACTACTTGCTGACACAAGTTATAAATAGAAATTCACGTGAACATGCAAAAAGTTCCTTGTAATGTATGTTTATAATTTCCAGCCAAGGAGAACGTGATGTTTGCAACAGTTAAAAATGCATGATCCCTTTTAAATAGAAAATTTTTCTCTTAATTTTAGAAGTCATCTTCACTCTCGATAATCACAGTTCATATTCAAACCATTAAGTCTCACAGTGCAGTGAAATTAGGGTAGTTCTTATAGTTGACATATTTTCATTATAGTAAACACGAATTCACACAGAAGAAAAATAAGGGATAGTTTTTAATGCACAAAGTATTCAACTTTGCAATTTAAGTTCAATGGCAAAAACATAATGCTTTTTAAAAATTCAAAATCAGCCCTGCACTCTAACAACAAATTGACAGAGCATAAGCCAAGCTCAGAGAAACAATCTTGAAGATTCCAAGAAAACGAAGGAGATACAAGGGAGAGAGTACCTGGGTCTGGGCGGTGGCGGAGAAGCAGCAAAGGGAGGAGCAGGTGGAGTTGATGGAGAAGAAGAGGGAGGGCGAGGAAAAGGGTTCAGGCCGAAAGTGGGTTGTGACTTGGGAGGTCCAGCAGTAGGTCCTGAACCCTTACCAAATCCCCGATACGCCATTGTCCTCCTCCTTCAGTCCTTCTCTTCTTCTTCTTCTTCTTCTATCGCATTGACTGCAATGAAAGAGAGGCTTGGCTTTATGCCACCTTTTAGGCAGGGAAGCTCCTTCAGATACCACTCTCCTTTCGAGGATCTATTCCTGTTGAGCTCTTACTTGCCAGTATCCTTCGCTTGGGTTCAGGGTCTGAGACTCTGAATCACATAGACAAGAAGGAAACCACGGCAAACAAGAGCTGGCATGTCTCTTGCTAGCCCAAGAGGGGAAAAGCTTAATGATAAAATAATATTATTTGTAGAAATTAATTTAAAGGTTTTTTTGGCCCAAAAATTAATTTTAAGTTAAATATCAATAAAATTATTGTTTTGTTTCAAAATTTAGATGAAAATATCGTTTAATTTCAAATAAAATAGTTTTTTAAGTTTCAATTAGGTTTTTTTTTTTTTTATATTGTGTGAACTATTTAAAATATTTTTAGTATTATATAATTATCCTATTTAAAAATAAACGGAATAATGACATATATAAAATAAGATAATCACATAATTTTATGAAATATTTTGAATAATTTATATGGTACAAAAATAATAAAGTTAAAAGACCATTTTATTTGGAATTAAATGGTTTTTTTTTAATTTTAAAATCAACCAATAATTTTCTTTTAAATATTTAAAAATAATGAGAGAGATAGA
The DNA here is from genome assembly GCA_003255065.1 of Cercis canadensis. Taxonomy (NCBI): domain Eukaryota; kingdom Viridiplantae; phylum Streptophyta; class Magnoliopsida; order Fabales; family Fabaceae; genus Cercis; species Cercis canadensis. The sequence continues at coordinate 398,374 of QAOA01005666.1, forward strand.
GTAGAGAGAAAAAATGAAAATAATTATGTGAAATATTGATTTAATTCAATCTAATATTGAGTCTACATTAATAATTCCAGTTTTATTTTTTACACATAACAAACATAAAATGAGATACAAGTTAGTTTTCTTATCTTTATTGGTAAAAAATTATTCTTGCATGTTTGAAAATTGTAGTCAATTGCATTTTATCAATTTGATTAGTGGAATAAAACTCAATGTCATTCATATATAAATTCAAACTCCTTGCTTTTAACTTGTATCAATTGTTAAAATTGGAGAAAGCACACATTTTAGTTACGGTCTAATGATATTAAAGTTATCAAAATTCCTTAAGTATATTAGAAGATATAGTTGACTTTAAGAAAAAATTATTGTTTGATTTTGAAATTTAGAAAAAAAATATCATTTGTTTTTAAACAAAATAATCTTTCAATTTGATTTTTTTTTTGTGAAATATTCAAATGTCTTTTGTTGTTATATGATTATTCTGTTTATTTTTAAATATGATAATCAAATAATATTAAAAAAATAATTATATAGATGTTTTAAACATTTCACACTTTATATTAAGAACCAATACCATTTTATTTGTCGCATAAAAAAATTATTTTATTTAAAATTAAATATATTTTTCTCTAACTCTTAAAACCAAACAATAATTTTCTGAATTTTTTTTTTTTTTTTGTGTTTTGAAATAATAATAAATCATTGATTTGGGCTGAGTTGCCTTCTACTCAGCCCCAGCCCGCCTAACCGCGGCTTCCATTAGCGACCATACTATAGCTCCTCCAACCAGCAGGGTATCATCTTCCGCTGTCCCCTTCTCACTGCCTCTGCCATCATCGACCCAGAAACGGTAGCGTTTGGTTCTATAGAGCCAGCCTCCCTCAGGTTCTCTCTCTTCCGCTCTCTCTGCGTTTGTCTCCTTCTTTCTATGAGATTGGCATGGTATGGCATCCATTAGTATTTAGAACAGCTATGATAGAGTTTTGCAAAATGTTGGGTTTTCGTAGAAAGTGGAAGTTATGTCTTGAGAAGAATTAGAGTAATAGATACTTGTGATCTTAGAAGGGGAATGCAATTGAAAAGATTGCTCTTTGCAAAGTATGAATTGTCAATTTCGTGGGTGTCTTCTGCTGTCCTTTGTTCTTGTTTCAAGTTATGGAATAGCATTTAATTATATTTTGACTTTTCGTTACTTTTAGAGGTCCAATCAGAAATGGGATGGAAAGCTGCTGAAAAACTCGTCAGACACTGGAAAATTCTTAGGGGAGACAATGTAAAAGAGTGACTTCGTTTCAAGTGTTTGTTTGTCAATCTTTGTTCTCCCCGCTCTCCCTGCAGCAAGTTTTTGTTGTCATTTTGATTTGCATAAGGGATTTTATTATGATTGCTTGTGATAGGTTATGATTATAAGGGGCAAAGATAATGGAGAGAGCGGGGTAATCAAGCGTGTTGTTCGTTCCCAGAATCGTGTTATTATTGAGGGCAAAAATCTGGTAAGACACAAAATCTCAGTCTAGTTCAGTTATTTAGCAAGTTCCAGTGAAATGCCAAATCATCAAATATCTACTTGAGAATGTCTATTTTAAATGCTTTGGGTTCTTCAACTAATTTGTGTTTGGTCTGGTCATTGATGGTGTGACAGCAATATCACTTTTGTTTAATTTTCTTTGTAAGATTGCTGATGAACTCAATATTTAGGCGCAACATATGATTAACCAGAAGTAAAACTGTTCTAGCTTATTGTACTTGTTCATACTAGTGTCTGCCATGGCTTCAAGTATCTTACTCAGTGAGCTGAGAATTCTGAGATTAAGCAAACTGAGGGAATCAGGGTAAAAGCATCAATCCCCCCTCTGGTGTCACCACCCACAAACACTGTAAATTTGAATCTCAGACTGTAGCAAGAGTCTGGTGGTACATTGTTTTGTGTTTGTAATATATATCATGATGATCTTAGAACTTAGAAGTATAGAATTCCTAGATTGTGTTGCATCTTCTAATAAAAAAAATTTTATGCTAGCATCTTTCAGTGGATAGAACTTTCTTTATTTCTAGCTCAATAACCATACAATGCAGCATTTGTTCTTCTCTCATCAGCATTCACTTGTCAAAATCTGAACTAATTGATTCATTGAGCACGTGGTTATAGAATTTGTCTCCATTCTTATCCAATTAAACCTATTTTTATCACAACTTGAAGGTGAAGAAACATATCAAGCAAGGGCAAGGTCATGAAGGGGGAATCTTTGCTGTTGAAGCCCCAATCCATGTTTCTAATGTTCAAGTTCTTGACCCAGTGACAGGGTATACATATGCTTCTAGATTTTCTTGGCTTTATATGCCATACTTCAAAAGGTAAAGGTGATTTAACGTTTACTTTTGTAGGAAGCCCTGCAAGGTTGGAATTAGATATCTTGAAGATGGTATAAAAGTCAGAGTATCTAGAGGTATAGGAGCATCTGGGTCTATAATCCCCCGTCCTGAGATCTTAAAGATAAGGGCCACCCCAAGACCTACAGTTGGTATTTATCTAAACCTTCTCTCGCTTTCTTGTTTAAGCTGTCCATTAAGAACAAAGGTTCACATTTGTTATTCTTTACTGTGTCTACTCAGCCAGAACAATGATGTTCATGTATATAGTTGGTCTTAACATTTTATAACACCGTAGGTGTAGAAAGGGAAACTTGCAGAACGATGAAATAATGCTAAACTTACCAACTTGCTCAGTTGCTTGTTTCGTCTTAAGTGTAAAAAGGCAAATACCTGTTTTTGAAGTGTGTGATTATTGTTATATTACAAATCACAGAGAGAGAAGTTGGGGAGGGGAGCACATGAGATGTTCATGTGGAATGTTAATAACCCATAGCCATCCAACACTTAGTTCCTGGTTACTCTCATATATTTTCTGACCAACAAATTCATTGAGGTCCCCTTTTTGCTTCCCAGAGCTAGAGGGGAAGGTCTGCTCTTCATATTGAATTTCATGTTTATAAGCCACAGCTCTCCAGCACCGAGCCCTTCAAAATCTGTCAGATCTTTTTTTATAACAAATTTATTGAAGGACCATTTTTTTTTTTTTTGTCTTGCAATCTTGCTCCACAGATTCATAGTGGTTACACATCTTCGTTTTTCTATATTGTTGGAAGTAGGAGAGGCAAATTTTTACCTGTTCTAGAATTATAAGGTGACCATCTACCAGCTGAAGTAAATATGGAAAAACTGAATGCTTATTTGAAGTTCAGTGGATCTCTGTGAGCTCTATTTTTTGGTGAACCAGATTATATATTTCACCAGAACACATTACACAGTAGGTAAACAACCTGCTACTTAATATAAACCCATACAAGTAAAGCAAAACTTCCTATCTATCCATACAGCTTTAAACTTGAATATCAACAAAGAAATAGTTTCACAATTTCCCCATCTTCTACACAAGTCTTTGTTTGCTATACTCTTTCTAAAACCAGTTACAGACTTAATTGTGTATTTCTCATCTGCATAAACTCTCTAAGCCATGACATTGAACTCCTCCTATCTATATGTTTGGTACTGCTGACCATCTAATAGTATTTGTATTCATCATTTGTTTCTGCAGCTGGTCCTAAAGATACTCCAATGGATCTTGTTTTGGAGAAGACTTACGATGCTAAAACAGGGAAGGGCATGCCCGATTTATGAAGGAAATTTGTACCTAATTTTCAGTGGTATACAGAAAGCTATGTTATGCTATTATTTTAATTTTTTTTTTTCGTTCCTTGTTCTGTTGAACTCTCCCATCTGTAGGTTGGTCTTTATTTTTTTTTTATTTCTATGATTTAAAATGCAACAATTAGTTTTATATTTAACTTTTTGTCATGTTTTGCTAAAGTTACGTTTTGATCATGTTTACCTTGGCTTCTCTTTGTTCTCTATATATGTTGAAATGCTTGAACCTTGACAAATTATAAATTACAATAGGTAGCAAAAACTAGTTATAAAAAACAAAATTTTTTTTTTCATCCGCAGTAAATTGGAAATGGTCATCGCAATTGCAAGATGAATAAATGTTGACTTTTTTATTATAGTTACCCGCGGTTGAGCCATGACTAAAGAAAGTGGGTCTATATACGCGCCACGTCAATATAGTCGCGGATCATCCAACTAGTAAACGTGACCCAATTTTCCGTCTAAGTTCATTTTTTGCGGATAATCTTGATAGATCAATTTCGCAATAAATGCACTTTTTGGTGCATTAATTCTGTCCACAGTTTCTTTGGGTTTGGAGCAGCAAGAACACATGGCTACACCAACGGCGGTTCAGAAAACAGAGGAGGAATGGAGGGCGATTCTCTCTCCGGAACAGTTTAGGATTCTTCGCGAGAAAGGAACTGAGTAAATTCCTTAATTTTTCTTCTTATCATGAAATTCTAGTGTAAATTGGAATTCAATTCATGACGAATTGGAACTTCTTTTTATGGGAAGAATGGAGATTGAGCTTTGACTCCGCGATTTTGTGCTATTCAAGCTTTTGGGTTAGGATAAATGTGCAATTTGTAGGCAGAAAGTGGATACTTTCTGGTTATAACTGGTGGTTTGGGGGAAAATGAGTGTGATTGCTCTACTGAAGCTTCATGTTCATTGTGTATTGTTAATGTTATGACCATTCCTCCTAGCACAGGGTAATTTTTCGTATCAAAATCAAAGGCCCCTTTCTGATGGTTCTAGTTGAAGTCTATTTCTTTCTGTATGCATTAACTCTTCCATTGGAGATAGATCCCATTAATTCATTTTGATTGTAACTGTGGTTATACTGGAATAATATGCAGATTGAAGGGCACTGGTGAATATAACAAGTTTTATGAAGAAGGAATTTACAATTGCGCTGGCTGTGGAACTCCTCTTTACAAGTCTGTTACCAAATTTGACTCTGGTTGTGGTTGGCCTGCTTTCTTTGAAGGTCTTCCTGGTGCCATCAATCGCTCAGTGAGTATCTTACTGCATATTTGAATTTTTCCCTTTCAACATTTTTGGTTGGGATTGTATTAGAATGATGGAAATTGCAAATTTTCAGCCTGACCCAGATGGGAGGAGGACTGAGATAACATGTGCAGCTTGTGGTGGGCACCTGGGTCATGTTTTCAAAGGGGAGGGGTTCAAGACACCAACTGATGAACGCCACTGTGTCAATAGTGTTTCTGTCAAGTTTATTCCAGCAAATTCTCCAGTTTCACTATAAAAACCTTTGGTATATTAGAGGGCTTTTGTCAATAATTTGCCTTGTGTGTTTCTTGGATGGTTCTGAATTTCTGATACAGTTCCTGCTGTCTTAAGAGACTGAATTAGCAAGGAGGGAGTGAAAAACTTATACACAAGTTTGCATCTTCTCCTTTTCTTTATTAGCCCTTTATATGGTTATGCGGTGGGTAGAGGGAAGATTGGGTAGGCTTGTGCCATGATAATGAATAAATAATCTTATGCATGGTTTCTTTTCAGTGGCTTTTGATTTTGTATCCTTCGTCAAATCACTCTTCCTTTTGGCTGGAAAACGGAGGATTATCTTATCTGAGAGCACGAATTGATTATAAATATAACATTACCATAAAAAATTGGGTAACTCCGCTATATAATCATGCAAAGCTAGAGCTAAGCTTTTCTGCAGAGATTGCAATGAACAATTTAACCAAATCTAGGAAGATGTTTTGCTTTTGTATATGCGTGGAAAGAGCAATTAGGCTTCTTAATTAAGTTTTAGAAGTTTATATTTTTCAAAGAGAGAGATTAATGAAGGTCCCTAGAAAAATGGAAATGGTCTTCTGTTACAAACTGAAGAACTTTTCTCTTTCTTTTCTTTTCCTACAAACGTATACAGAGAGCTTTTTGTGTGTTGAGGAGGGGGGAGGGGGGGAGGAAGGAGTAAAGTTGAATATTATTGTTGTAATTGTAGGTAAAGAAAGTAGGAACTTGTATTTGTCGTGTAGTTGATAGATCTTCTAAAACATCTTTTGATAAGGGATTTTATAATATCACATAGTTATATTATATTATATTATATTTATGTGGTAAATATATATAATTTTTATATTTTATTAGATATAAAATATAATTTATCTTATTTTTTTAAATAAATTTAAAAATAATTAATTTATACATATATCATTCACACATTAATTATTTTTATATGGTATGATATATTACATAAATATCAAAAGTATCTAAAATACGTATAGATACTTAAACCACTTGCATGAAGGGAGGTTTTCTTCTTAAGAAGAAAATCAACTATTTTTTTAATAGAAATTAAACTCATCCTTTCTTTTCTGGGGCCAATTAACTTAAATAATCATCATAGCCATCCTTTGGGCAATGGATCCACCTTGCTCATCAGTAGCCAAAAATAAAGTGTTCTTAAAAAGATATTATAGTTCTAATTTTTAGTCCCTCTAAAAAAAAATTGGCGTAAGGATATTGTTCAAGGATGACTTAATTATCCATAAAAAAAAAAATATATGACTTTATTAAATCAATTTCCGAAGTAAACTATAATTGGAGATATCTTTTAAAAACTACACTTTTTTTTTCATTGAAATGAAAACTTTTCTATTAGTCCCCAATACTAAACTTAGCTTAGACTAATAAAACCATACTTGGGCTGGCCCAAGATACACTCAGCTTAAACCCAGAGTAGTAGTGATCAATTGGCTTCGTCCCCTCCAAATTTCAATCTTTGTGATCCCCTTGTCACTGCAGATTGCAGAAGAGAAGAAGAAACGTCTTCTTCATGCCTCGGAAGAAAAGAGTAGCAAGCGATTTGAGTACCAGCAATGAAGGTGCAGGATCCGCATGGACGGGTCCCTTCAAAATCCAACTACTCCCACCCAGTATCATCATAGAGATTCTCTCAAGGCTTCCCATAAAGACCATCTTCAACTGCAGATGCGTCTGCAAAGCCTGGCTTCGTCTAATTTCCCACCCTCGCTTTGCTCAAATTCATCTTGCAAAATCACCCACTGGGATATTGATCAAAACCATACCTTCCGTCAATGATTCGAAGAAAATCAGTCTGACTCATGTCGAAGAACGTGGTCGTGCCCCTTTTCAGCTCGATAAATTGGGGTTTACGCCCAAAATTAATCTACCCAGTTCCAAATTCGGCCTCGTCAATTCGTGCAATGGCTTGCTTTGTTTGTCTGGGACTGAAAGAGAAGACCCCATTTGGGTATGTAACCCAATTTTGGGAGAGTACATCATCGTTCCTCCAGCTAGTAGAGGAAGGCAATGGGGCTCTTTCATTGGACTTGGGTTTTGCTCTGTGACTAATCGATACAAGGTGATACAAACTTTCCACCCAAAGGTTCAGTTGTCAGGGAATGACTACTTGGATGCTGAAATATATTACATGGATACAGGAACTTGGAGAAGCATTGGGTATGCTCCCTGTGCTCTTGTTCTTTCACCGTTTAATTCATTCTTAAATGGCTGTCTGCATTGGGTTTCTAGCACAGGTAGTGGTGCTGAATATATATATTCTTTCAATTTTGAGACTGAGGAATTTGGATCAGTTCCCCCACCTCCATGCTTTGATGGAACCAAAAGGCAATTTTCTAACTCTCTGAAGTTGGGGATATGTAAAGGTTGTCTCTTTTTATGTGTCTTTGGTGATGATAATAGAAAATTTGACTTATGGGTTATGAAGGATTATGGAGTGAAGGAGTCCTGGACTAAACAGTTTGTCATTGAAAATTTGTATCCTAGACAACGAAGCTGTGACTTTTATGAACCAGTGAAATTTCTCAACAATGGGGAAATTTTGATGTTGTACAACGACTTAGAAGTTGTCTGTTATAATACAGAGGCAAAAAGATTTCGTGGAACTAGAGTTACTCGCACTCGGTTCGAGTTTAATTCAATTGGTCTCAGTCCCAGCTTTGTTTCACTATACCATGTTGCAAAGGGAGAACTAGCGCAAAGGTAATTTTTTGTTAACTAAAATATGATATTTTCATGATAGAAAGAAAAAATTATTTTGCAATGGAAGGCTTAAAGATCAACTTATGGCATATGCTGTGAGCCCGTGACCATGGGTCTTATTGTTTTAATTTACTTTTGGTATCAAACTAATTCCCACTTTCAGATGATTGAGAAAATATCACTATTGTTATTTAGTAATACAATTGTAACTCTTCCTGGGGATATAGGAACTCTGAGGATGGAGGTCTTAGAATAATAATATGCCAAATGAACCACATCTATGCTCCTCATATGAGCAGTTGATGCAGGTGTCCTTATGGGTACATAAATGTCCTATAAATCAAATACCTAGCTTTTAGTTGATGACTGATGATATTTTCTTGCTCATGCTTTTTCATTCTTTTTTTATTCTTATATAAGGTTGAGTTACTGACATAATCCATGTCTCAAATTTCTATCATAATAACATCATTATTAGTACCATTTTCTGTATTTCACAGATATTCTATGATAGGGAAGCTTCATATTGTTGTGTAATATAAAATTAGTTATTATATGTGTTATGTTTCCGTGCTACACAGTTTATATATTGTCTCTCAGCGGTTATCTTAGGCTTTATTTAGAGATAGAAGTATTTATCTGCCTTGTATGCAGGGTGCAAGGAAGTAAAGAATGTTCGAAGTTGTCTGCTGAAGGGGCTATTGACTGTGCTGGTAGTGGAATGTCAAGTAAGGAGCCTGCCAGATTCGGCTCAACTTTCAATCAGGATCATCCTGGTGGCATAATTCATTTTGTTAGTTCTCATTCTAGCTCATTTTACATTCTCAGTCCTTGAATCATTGTCGTTGTTGCTGCTGTTTTTCTTCAATATTATTCATTTTAACTTAAATCAACTTTACAGAAGAATCCTAATCAAAGGACTGAGTATAGAGGTGCAGCCAGTGTGGACTATGTGGGTCATGTTGCCGCGCAGGGCTTTTCAACACCTTACATCAATGGTGTCTCTGGCAACTTGGCTTCGAAGAAGTCTTATCCTTTCTTCTGAAATCTAAAACAGCTATTACCAGACAAGATCAATNTCTAGCTCATTTTATATTCTCAGTCCTTGAATCATTGTCGTTGTTGCTGCTGTTTTTCTTCAATATTATTCATTTTAACTTAAATCAACTTTACAGAAGAATCCTGATCAAAGGACTGAGTATAGAGGTGCAGCCAGTGTGGACTATGTGGGTCATGTTGCCGCGCAGGGCTTTTCAACACCTTACATCAATGGTGTCTCTGGCAACTTGGCTTCGAAGAAGTCTTATCCTTTCTTCTGAAATCTAAAACAGCTATTACCAGACAAGATCAATTGTTCAGCAATTGCAAAATGCAGTTGACATAGGATAACTGAAGACAATGCTGAAGCAGAAGATTCTTATGCCTTTGCTTCAACATTTAAGAAGGACCTTTCTAGTTTCTTATTATACTGCTTGTATTGTCGATAATGTTGTCCTTTTCATCATGGTCTTTGGCATGCACCACTCCTCGTGTTTCTTTTAGTTTTATCATTGGGGGAACTTTCAAGAAAGGCTTGTATATGACCAAGATTAGGAATCAATATATAGAATAGTATACAACAGGTTCTTTAAGAAAGCCTGAAGTTTATTGACTGAAAACATTTTCATTTGTTAAAACTGTGCTTACAATCTCCTTCTCTTGTTTGAAGAAATCAGACTAAAATCCTATTTTGCTCCCTCATTCGGGCAATATCAATATGATCCCTCAATGCAAAGTTGGATCAATTTAATCTTTCAATTAACAATTTTGCTTCAATGTGATCCTTTTGTTTATCTACTGCTAAGTCTAAGTTCATTGATAGAATGAATGATGTGGCCAATTAAAAATGACGTAACAACATTAAATGACACATCAAAAGCCTAAGTGGACAAACTATTTATCAACAACACCCTGAAAAGAAAAGAACGTAGTTTTTGGTTTTGAAGAAAAGAAAAACCCTCTACCCCTCCAAACGACGGCATTTTGGTGTAGTCTAGAAAAAAAACCTCTTCCCTCTAATCGACTCCCCCCACTCCTCCATCCAAAACTCCAATTCCATGCGTGACCCAACCTCCCCCTACTTCTCTTGTATAACCCAGAAAAGTTTCCTCAGCTGCCAAAAAAAAAAAGTAACCAGCCTTTCACCGNTCAGCTGCCAAAAAAAAAAAAGTAACCAGCCTTTCACCGCTGCTCAAGACACAGAGGTCTTCGCCTTACTGAAATTGCAGACAATGGTAATATTCCAAGCAAGAAAATGGTTTTCCAGAAGCTTCTCAACCTTCTCCTCTAACCCTTATGGTGCTTGTGTATTTAGATACATTATTGTAAACTTCCTTTATGCTAAAAATTGAGAAACAAAAAATAAATTAATTGCAAAACCAGATGTTGAAGGTGCACCAAGAAGCACAAGTTGATATAATTGATAGATTGCCGACCCATTCAGATTAGTTCGTTCTGGTGTTGCACTTAATCACCTTGAAACAAAGGTCAAAATCTGCAATTTTACTTTCTAATTGCTGAACTGAACTCTGTAATTTACTAGTACTAGTATTCTTAATAATGTAAATGTATTGGGTTTTTTTCCCTCAATCTTTTCCACTCCTAGCAGCAATTGAAGATGAAGATTGACTGTAAATGAATCTCCAGCATCACCCATTCTTCTATTTCCTTCAAAATAACTTACCTTGGATGTAGATTGAAGCTTCAAAATGCAAAGATGGAGAAACCCACCGTCACTGAGCTCCCTCCTATGAATGGCAGAGGGATTGGAGGGGAAATTTTTTTTTTTTTTTCTTCAAAACCCAAAACTACATCATTTGGGTTTGGTTGTTACTAATAAGTGATTTGCTCATTGAGGTTTTTGATGTGGTATTTATCGTTATCACGTCACTTTTAACTGGCCACATTATCCTTTTCGTTAACGGACTTTGCTGTAGATGGACAAAAGAAACACATTGAAACAAAATTGTTAATTGATGAATTAAATTGATCTGACTTTATATTAAGAGACTATATTGACAGTGCCCAAATAAATAAAGGATTCAAAATAAAATTTTAGTAATCTGTCCACTCTTATTTATAAATAAATGTCCTCTTTCATAGCTGTGCTTTGAGAGCATATTTATTGATGAAGATTATTTGTCTACTGTAAAGGGTGTTGAAGAGTAGTAGTAAATATAAGAAGTTATCTGCTGAAGGGAATAATAAGCCTGCTGGTAGAAGGATGCAACCCGCTAGAGCCTGCAAGATTTGATGCAACTTTCAGAAGGTCTTCCCTGAAGCCATACCTTTTTTATGAGTTTCCATTTAATACAAAATATGATTCAGTTTCTTGAGTCTTTGAAATTTGTTGTTTTTGTTGTTATTTCATTTCTTTGCGCTTGTTTTGATTATAATTTAGCCATCATAATTGCAGCTTTTTGGGATGATCTTTTCAAATTTCAATACACTATGATTCTGTGCTCATCAAGCTTGGAAATTTATTGTTGTTGCTGCTTTTGTTGGTTCTCTGCAATTGTTGATTATAATTTAGCCATCATAATTTGAACGTCTCTGGAGGATCCTAGCTCTTATTCTGTGTTCTTCAATCTTGGAAGTTTATTGTTGTTGCTGCTATTTCATTTCTCTGCACGTGTTGTATATTTTAGCCACCATAATTACAACATTTGCAGAGGATCGTAATGAAAGGATTGAATAGTGGTAGGGTTCAGTTCGTTGCCATTGAGGACTTTTCTATGCCAGCAGACAAATATTGTTGCATTGGAAGCATGTCTATCAACCTTGCTCTTGGTGACAAGTCTGATACTTAACCATGTGTCTGCAGCTGTTATCACCTTGCAAAGTTCGGCTTCCTATTGCAGTATAAGGAGTTTAGAATGTTTAAAAACATGCTTTCTGTGGTATGTAAATTTTGATACTGCTGACTGAGATTTTTGTGTCCTTTAACTTGATCTGAAATCCTTCAGGATATGGTGCTTTTGTTCAATTACCTTGTTAACTTTATTCAATTGTCAATTAAATCTATCCTTTTGTTTAGCATGCAAGAAACTAATGAGTTGTATCATCAATCCATCTGCTGCCATCATTTTGTTGATTTTCTAGTAAGAATAGAACAAGCAATAAAACCATAGCACTATTTAGTATTTACAAATTAAGCTTCATATACAAAGGCAATGAGGCAATCCAAGTCTTCTAGCAATCTAGAACCTTAGAGAGCAGTCTCAGCCACTGTACTAAAGTTTCGACAAGGTAAAGGGACAGAGTTATAGCATTTCCAGCAGTTTCTTACAGAAGATAAGTGGGGATTGATTTGCGTCAAATACCAAATGTAACGGGGAATGACATTGTTCAGTGAGAATGTCAAAATAAAGGTAAGAACCTTTGCCCATGCTTTTTAAGAAAGCCTAAAGTTTATTAACAGAAAATCTTTCCCCATGCTTGGGCCGACCCAGCCTATAAACCTCGTTGATCTCATACGAACAGGTCCATATTGGTTTGGGCCTTCCTCGAGAGGCCCAACGTTAAAAAATCACGCGGCAATATTTCCCTCCAAACCCCGCCAATCGCCATGATATGATGATAACACGTCCACCTCCCTCAAACCCAATCGTTCTGTCTTCCAATCCTAATTCTCATCGAACCAGAAGGGGAAAAAGCAAAAGCAGAGAAATTTCCATGAATCGAAGGAAAAAAGGGGTAGGGTTCTCAAATAGTGCCAACAAAGAAGGTGTAGAATGGCCATTCCCCTCTGACTCTCCCTTCAAATTCCAGGAACTGCCATCAGACATAGCTATTGATATTCTCTCAAGGCTTACCATTAAGACCATCTTCAACTGCAGGTGCGTTTGCAAAGAATGGATTCGTTTAATTTCTGCTCCTCGCTTTGTAGAACTTCAACTTGCTAGGTCACCCATTGACATTTTGCTCAAAACCATGCCATCCTCTCGTGAGTCACGGCAAATCAATGTAATCCATGTTGAAGAACATGAAAATGCTCCTCAATGGGATGCTAAAATGGTGGAAAAAATGAAATTTACCCCTAAAAATAACCTACCCGTTTCAAAATTCAACCTTGTGAATTCATGCAATGGTTTGCTTTGTATCTTTGGAGCTGAAAGAGAGGACCCTTTGTATGTGTGCAATCCAATTTTGGGTGAGTACATTGTCATTCCTTCGGCGAATAAGGATAGGCACTCAAATTCTTTCTTAGGACTTGGCTATTGCGCTCTGACTAATCAGTACAAAATGGTTCAGAGTTTTCACCCAAAGATCGAATCCAACTACCTTGAGGCTGAAGTATACACCATTGGCACAGGGAATTGGAGAAGCATCGAAAATGCACCAAAAACTCTTGTTTCTTTACCGTTTAATTCTTTTCTACATGGTGCTCTTCATTGGAGTCCTTCTTGCGGTAATAGCACAGAATTCATATATTCCTTCAATTTTGAGACTGAGAAATTTGGGGTAGTTCCTGAACCTTCATTCTTTGGTCGAACTGAAAGGACATTATCTGATATTCTGAAGATTGGTGTGCTTGGCGGTTGTCTCTTTTTATGCTACTTTGGTGATGATCCTCGTTATTTTGAGATATGGGTTATGAAGGAGTATGGTGTCCAGGAGTCATGGACCAAATTGACTGTTGTTGACAGTCTGTATCCTGCAGAGATGGACAACGATGTTTATGAGCCTATACAATTTTTGAGCAATGGGGAAATCCTTATGGTTTATAATGATGAGGACACATGTTGTTATAATCCAAAGACTCACTGGTTACGTTGCACTAGATTTACGCGGACCCAGTTTGATTTCGTAGTTTCGGCTTATACTCCAAGCTTTGTTTCACTCTACAATGTTGGGAAGGGAGAGAAAGTAGAGCGGTACCTACTTTTTATTATCATTGTATAACCACAACTTGCATAACTGATGCCTTTTTAGTTCATTTGTCACAAACCCTCCCCTTTATTGACCCTGCGAGTGTGAAGTGTGAATTGTATTTCTGTGAAGTGATTTGGTAGGCAAAGCTGAAGTATATATATATACATTTTTACTTTTTTTTTGGGGGGGGGGGGGGGGGGGGGGNCTTTAATGAAGTAACTTTTTGTGGCGGGAGGGGATTGAAGTATTTTGATTGTAATGGAAATGATTTATACCTTAAAGTTTTTGATTAATGGTCATTAGCTTGTCAGTTATTGTCGTGTGGTATAAATGAATCTTAGCTTTGATATTAATGTAATTTTAGGGGATTTCAAGTAGGCAAGGCTGTATGTACTTCAGATAACAACTGAACCTTACCACTTACGTAAAGTGGGTGAGACCTGCATGTGATGCCCAAGAAGTAGAATCTGGTCACTATTCTATCAACCCATTGCATAGATTTTATTCCTGGATATCTCAAACTATCTTCACTGTTTATTCTTCATAGTGCATAGTCCTTCCATGCTTATTTATAAATGTCCTCTCTCATAGCTATGGTTTGAGACCCTATTTATTGAATGTTGTTTCTGTTTACTGCAAAGGGTGCAGAAGAGTACTAAATCTAAGAAGTTATCTGCTGAAGGGATTAATGAGCATGCTGGTAGCGGGATACCACCCACTAAAGTCTGCAAGATTTGATGCAACTTTCAGAAGGTCTTCCCTGAAGCCATAACTTTTTTTTAGTCTCCATTAAAATTTAATTCAATATGATTCTGTGTTTTAGTCTTGGAAATTTGTTGTGGCTGCTGTTATTTCATTTTTTATGTGCTTGTTGATTATAATTTAGCCATCATGATTCCTACATTTTCGGGTGGTCCTTTCAATTTTTCAATACATTATGATTCTGTGTTCATCAATCTTGGAAATTTATTGTTGTTGCTACAATTCTTTTTTTTTTTTTTCCTTGCAATTGTTGATTATAATTTAGTATCATAATTACAACTTCTCCATAGAATCCTTCCAATAAACTATGATTCTGTGTTGTTCAATCTTGGAAATTTATTGTTGTTGCTGCTATTTCATTTCTCCGAACGTATTGATCATAATTTAGCCACCATTAATTACAACTTTTCAGAGGATCCTCAAGAGAAGATTGAATTTGTGAGAGGGTTCGGTTCGTTACCACTGAGGAGTTCTCTATATCAGCATATAAATGTTGTTGCACTGGAAGCATCTCTATCAACTTTGCTCTTGGTGATAAGTCTAATACTTATACCCTTGATGTCTGAAACTGCTATCACCAGGCTAAGACGAGCTTTCTATTGCAATATTAAGAGTTTAGAATATTTAGAAACTCCTATAGTAGATGAATTTTAATATTGTTGATCAAAATTTTTGTATCATTTAACTTTGATCCGAAATCTTTTAGAATATGCTGCTTTTGCTCAATCAACCTTGTTAATTTTACTTCTATTGTCTATTTATGATCCTTTTGTTTAGCATGCAAGAAATTAGAGTAAACTTACATTTGCGTCATTGAAAGATTCGAGATTTAATAAAATAGTCTTTGAAAAAATATTAACTACAAAAGAGTCTTCGAAATAATTGATATGTGTAATAAAATAATTTAATATTTGTTAACTTTTGAATCTTTTAAAGACTATTTTATTAAATTTTAAATCTTTTAAGGATATAAATGTAGATTTACTCAAAAAATTACTTTGAGTCGCATCATCACTTCATCGATTGCCATTATTTAGTTGATTTTCCGACAAGAATAGAACAAGCAACAAAAGTATAGCACTATTTACGAAATAGGCTTCATATACAAAGGCAAATTAGGCAATGCAAGTCATATAAAGAGAATGAAACACATTATTATCAAATAATAAGGGTGCCAACAAGGTTGTATATTAGTTGGTCACAAGACTCTTCTTGTAAAATGAGAGTTATGTGTTCAAAACATTTCATTGATAAAATGAGAGTTTCAAAGTGTTCCTTTATACAAAGCTACAGTTGTGACCGATGAGTGCTTTAACAACATGACTCTTATAGTAGGGATGACTTGTCGTAGGTTTGAAAAGTCTAACTCTATCTAAATGTTGTAATCAAACCTTAATTTTTGGGTTATTAAAAAAAAAAATGGTGAAGCATTTTATTATTATTTTTGGATAGAAAGCATTGAACCAATATCACATATATTCATTTGTTACCCAAATCTAAATTATTAAGTTATATTTAAAAGAAATATCTATAAGAGAAAGTGGGTGATTCCTCTCAATATTGTACATTTGTATCTTATTTACGCATCTACGGCACTTTTGAAAGAATTTTCATAACTACGACAGTTTCTTTTTTTTACTTTTCCTGTTCATTGTCGAATTTTGACATGCATTGGGGTAACGAATTTTCACTAGAACTTCTTTACAGTGTCGCATTTTGGGGGTTTTTTATTTCTTTTTTCCTTCATAGCTTCAAGTGTCGACACTCCAAAGATGGTCCAAGACAAAATTCGGCACTTCAAGACTATTCCAAAGTTCGACACTTGAAGGCTTGAAGGCATAAAAAAAAAAAAAAAAAA
>QAOA01005666.1:414940-600530 GCA_003255065.1 Cercis canadensis
AAAAAAAAAAAAAAAAAAAAAAAAAAAAAAAAAAAAAAAAAAAAAACCCCAAAATGCGACACTGTAAAGAAACTCTAGTGAAAATTCGTCACCCTAATACATGTCAAAATTCGACAATGAACAGGAAAATTAAAAAAAAAAAGAAACTGCAGTAGTTATGGAAATTCTTTCAAAAGTGCCGTAGATGTGTAAATAAGATGCAAATGTACAATATTGAGAGAAATCAGCCAGAGAAAATAGCTTTCTATTACCATATATAAAAAGTATTTCTGTGAGTTTTTTCTGACATGATGGCATCGCGTTTCGTAAAAATCTCTAAAAGGCTTGGGCTGGCTCTGCCTAGAAACCACGTTGACCTCATAGTAACAGGTCCATGTTAGTTTGGGCCTACCTTGAGAGGCCCGAGGTTAAAGTTCACGCGGGAATATTTCCCGCCAAAACGCTCATGAATCGAATATTTCCCTCCACCTCCTTGTACTCCAATCTTTCTGTCTTGTAATCTTATTCTCATGGAAGAAGCAGGAGGGAAAAATCAGAAGCAGAAAAGTCTCCATGAATCGAAGGAGAAGGGTAGTAAGGTTATCAAAGAGTGGCAACGAAGAGGGAGCAGAATGTTCCTTCAAATTCCATCTGACATGGCTATTTGTTATCCTCTTAAAGCTTCCCATCAACTGTGGTGAATCTTGAACAAAATTATTGAAGGGACAAAAAAATACTTAGTAATCAATAGAAAAAAATTATAATAATATACATATTTTACAATATTTATACTTAAAGACAAAATACATCATATATTAAAATCTTTTTTTACAAAAATTAAAATAAAATACATATTAACCTTGATTTGTTGTAAATGTTATGTCAATTGCAAAAACACAAAAAATACCATGAAACTTAAAAAGATAATTTATTGTATAACATATTAATATATTAAAATTTAGAAATGTAACAACACAATTAATTAAACATAATAATAAAATAAAATAATTAAAAATTACCTTCACTTTCTAGTTTTTTTTTTTTTTTTATATATATATATAACTAATTTTGGAAAGTGAACTAAGTGACAAGTAGACTATTGAACTTTGGATTAGTTTTGTTATTTAAAAAACTTAAATAAGAATTTTTTTTTTTTTGGGCCGGTTACTGCACCACCGCCCCCCCCCCCCCCCCCCCCCCNCCCCCCCCCTCCCCGCGGATCTGAATAAAGATCCACCACTGCCCATCAAGACCATTTTCAACTGCAGGTGCATTTGCAAAGATTGGCTTCGTTTAATCTGTCACCCATTAATTGACATTTTGGTTGGGTGTCACACCAAATTAGTCTAATCCATGTAGAGGAGTGTGAGAATACTACCAAGTGGGTACATAAAATAGTTGATGAAATCAAATCTACCCTTAATAATAGCTTACCAATTTCAAAATTCAAACTTGCGAACTCATCCAATGGTTTGCTTTGCTTGTCTGGGGTTGACAGAGATGGCAATGTGTATATATGCAATCCCATTTTGGTAATGATCCTCGTTATTTTGAGATATGGGTTATGAAGGAACGTGACGTTCAGGAGTCATGGACTAAACAGCTTGTCATCCAAATCTGTTTGTTATAATCCTAAGGCTAAAAGATTGCGCGGTACAAATACCAATGCTTTTCCTCTTGGGTTTTATATCAAGGCTTTTTGTTCATACTCCAAGCTTTGTTTCACTTTACGATGTTGGAAAGGACGAGCATGAAGAAAGGTATTTAATTTTTATAGGACCACAAGTTGTATTTTATCTCATTTGTAGTTGTCACAACTCCTCCCCCTTTATTGTAGTTGTCACAACTCCTCCCCCTTTGTGAGAGGGGTGATGATTTAAGGTCTGTTTGATTTCTGTTTTTACAAACTGTTTTTTTGTTTTTGAAAACAAAAAAACTTGTTTGATAGGACTGTTTTTGTTTACATGTATTGAAAATTTTTTCTCACAAAATTGTTCTAAAAACAAGAACAAGAGAGAGTTGTTTTCAAAAACTGTTTTTAAAAACAAAAACACTTTCAAACACACCCTGAAATAATGCATGCCTGAAGTAATTAATCAATGGTGAAATCATTAGCTTTTCAGTCATTGTTTTGTGGTAAAAATGGATCTAGCTTTGAGGTACTGTAGTTTTGGGGACTTTCAAGTAGGTAAGCCTGTCCTGGAGATAAAAAAAAATAAACCTTATGAGTTTACCTGAGACCTGCATATGATGACCAATAAGCAGAGTATGTAGACTATCCTGGCAACCCAATGCATAGGTTTTGTTTCTGAATATGTCAAACTATAGTAAAGGGATGGGTTTGATACCTGCTGATTGCTGAACCCAGATTTTTGGCATCTAACTTGCTGTTAAAACCCTTCCGAATATGATGTTTCTGAGTAATCACCTTATTACTTTTGTTTCTACTGTCAACAAATACCATCCTATTGTATAATTACTTCATCAGCTACTGTTATTTGTTGTTTAAGTAAGAATAGAACAGAGAACAAATCTATAATTATATGTACAAATCAGACTTCATATACAAAGGCAAAGCCAGTTTTCTAGCAACCTAAAAACCTCAGAGCAATATTAGCTATTGTAAGGGAAGACGACTCCCCTGTCCTAAAGTTTCAACAAAGTAAAGGGATAAAAAAAAGAGTATTGCCACCAATTATTAGAAAAGACAAGTGGGGATCAATAGTGTCAAATACCATATGTAATGAGAAAGATATTGTTCAGTTAGAAATATCAAAGTGAAAGTAAGGAGGCTTTTCCAGGCCTCAATCATAAAACCAAGAAAATCTGCAGAGGCATGTGGCCAACGCTAGGATGTGTGTAAGCTGAGTAGAGTAAGCATCTATGATATGATATTCTACCTGATAATGTGAAAAAGGAGAAATAAACAAACAAAAGAGCATTCAGCAATATAACACATTAAGTCAGAAATTTGAAATGTTTTGTCTCAAATAACGAGTCAGGAAGCATAAAGCATATTTCTATGGCAAACAGAGACTTTGTACTTTCTAGTTTAATTTAACAATGGATACCTTAAATCAACATCACATTTGAGTATTTCACCTCTCTTTCTTGATGATCTTAAAAAAAGATGAGGACCACCACGCATCCTAAATTCTCATAATCATATTTGATATAAGCATAACCAAAAGTAGTTTTCTACGTTAAAAGATACCAGAATGTCAACTTGCCTAGTGCTTGAAAGGATATTCAAGAAAGACACAATTATTTCGTTTTTAAGCAAAAGCAGCGAGTAAAATGCACATAATTTTGTTTCCCAACTCTTATTCTGTATCTTCCAATTTTATTGGGTGTGCCCAAAGGGATATAACTCTCCCAAGACTCAAATTGGGTGATTTCAACTGAAATCATTTCTAGTTTAAGTAATCATATGCCAAAACAAAACAACTAAAACTAAAGAACCAGAAAATTTGGACATAAGTTATGGGTGGACTTTCAAGGCCAAGATCTCTGCATATATATTCCACTTTCACATATTCAGTCTCTTTCACTTCCAATTGAACTTGTGCTCCAAAAGATCATTCATTATAGTGGCAACAGTAGCACCAGTCTTTTGAGCATTGTGTTAACATGAACAACTAAGAAGCACAGTAGATGACCCCATGGTACCTGATAAAAAAAATTCGATCTCTGCAAAATTCTCATTTCCCTTTGTTATCCTTTTTCTTTTGGATGCATTCCCTCAAAGCTTGTACTTCTGTTAAAAGTTCCAGATTTCATAAAGTTAAAATTCTTGAATTAAGCACAAGCAAGAAATGCTATAAGAACCAAAAATGCTTCCTCACAAATTCAGAGAGTGAAATTTGATACCTGTTTGGCATGCTTTCCAATTCCTGTTTGAATTCACAATGCAGTCCTGAAAATTAACAACGAAAATTCTCAAAACCGAAACTATTATCTATACGAATTCAGGGTTTAGGGTTTTAGGGGAAGTAGCAAAAAAATACCTGCATTGAAAGGTAGAGAGATGAGCACTCATCGAGCTGCTTCACGTTCTCATCTTCTTCGTCTGCATCGCTCTGGTGAAGCGGTGGCTGTGGCGTAGGATTATCTCTGTTCCGATTTGGTGGCGGTTGATCCATCGGCAAGTGGCTCCTGTCCAATGCGGACCAACATAATTGTAATTGTAATTGTAGTGCTTGCTGCGAATGCATCAAGTAAACGACGTTATCTTCTGCTGTCGTTTACCATTATTGGTCTTGTAACTTGCATCAAACGACATGCTGTATTTGTCCAGCAGTTGTCAAAATTTGTAATGAAATTCAATCCTTGCACACTAAAATTTGAGCTACATCAAAATAGTTTAATTGAATTTAGCATAGGTTTAATTAAATTTAAATATTATCATATATATTTATAGGTATAAGAAAAACATAACTCATTTGTAATATGTCTAGAAAATATAAATGCTTCTGCATGAAAGAAACGAAATTGACAAAGGATGAAAGGAATCGAATAAGATTTCTTTGTTTTTTCTCCTTTACCCTTTTTTCCCCCTTTAATATTGGTATCTTGAAAAGTAAACTCCAAATCGTCTTATGGATGGAATCATCAATCATGGAATGACGGAAAATGATGGATACATGGGTTTATTTTGTCCACTTTATTCTTTTAGTGAGTAGGCATATTTTGTTTTTATCTATTGATTAAATTATTTACATACCTATCAAATACACTAAAATTTAAAATAATCTAATACATCATCTTCCTTCCCTCTAATTAGCGTCTTCACCATTATGTTAGTAGAATTATCGGACATTAATTTTGAGGTCTTTCTGGAAATAGTATATGTTTTTGGGGGCATATATTCATACAATGACAATATAAGTTATATAATACAATTAATCCAAAAAAGTGCCAATTTTTTAAGTGAGTCTTTATCTGTCCCTCGTGGAATACCAAACATGTCATTAGCACTATACTCGATAATATTAAAGTATGATATCCTTACTATCATAATTATGTATCAAAAAAATACTAAGAATCAAATTTGTAGTCACTCATTTTTTTTTCTTTTGATCTTTGTCATATTCAAATTTAGGATGATTATAGTATGTTAGAGCTTTTTTTTTTTTTTTTACTCATTAGATAGATAAATAGAAGATAAAATTATTGTTTGGTTTCAAAAGTTTGAGAAAAAAAATACTGTTTGGTTCAAGAAATTAAAGATTTTCAATTTGGTTCCTTAATATCATGTAAAATGTTTAAAATAATTATTGATATTATATAATTATTTTATTTATATATGTGATTATTATTTGGTACTATGTGATTATTCTGTTCACATATAGATAATTATCATATTAAAAAATAAATGGAATAATTACATAACACCAATAAATATTTTGAATATTTCATATGATATGGGAATAACTAAATTAAAATTCCTTCATATTTAAAATCAAATGATTTTTCCTTAAACTTTTGAAATCAAATAATAATTTTCTCTAGATAAAATTTGTTATTCTAAGATAGTATGTTAGAGTTTAAGTATCTTAAAAGTTAAAACTATTGATTCTCATTAAGGAGATATTGTTTGTAGGAAGAAATAGTCCAAGTGAAGGTGCTAATGGGTTGATGAGATCTGACTATGAATGCAAGGCCTAGATCAAATTTTGCCTTCACTAGGGTTAGGAAGGTTAAGGGTAGAGAGAGTTTTTATGTCCCCCATATCATTCTATAGCAACACAATAGTAATCATTTTTAGGTAGTCTTTTTGCTCCAACCTTTCTAACTACAAACTTTGCAGGAACCAAGATATATTATAATACTTTCTTTAAAATTACAAGTTCATATTTGATATGATTATTTTTTGAAATTTCGTATTATACATTATATTTAAGACTAAATATAGAGTTGTCTTGGGAATCATAATTTTTAGAGAAGAAATGGAATTTTCATTAAAATAATATTTGTTCATTACCTAGCATGCATGGGAAGTACACAACAAATATCACATAAAAAATATATCAAATCAAAAAGAAAAGTAGATAATAAATATAAGTATTTCATATATTTTAGACTTTTAATCATATTAATTTTGATAAATAATTTGAATGTTAAATAGGTGGTTGAGAATTTAAGAGAAACATTTTTTTTTCGTCTACTCCCTTCCCCTTTTCAATTATCTAAAATTTATAATATTAATATAGCTTGTAAGAATCGAAACATTTCACCATTAAAATTTCGGTTTGATTTTGATTATTAGTAGTCTTTTCTTGATACATAATCTATAAATATTATTGTAAATTTTTATTGAGATTAATGACATGTCCTAATAAATGGGGTAACTTCTTTCCCCTTAAACTTTTAATATTTTATAAAAAAGTCATAATAATGAATTTTATGACGCTAAGAAAGTATTTACATATCACGTAATATGATTTTTTTTCAAAATGTGATTTCTTTTTAATGGACCAATTTGGGTAGGTGCTAAATTTTCTCTAACTATGGTTAGTATTTTTACATTTTGAAGGCACATTCAACTAACTCTGGTTAGTAGGCCTGGTTAATGGGTACACGAAAATTGAAAAATACGTCCAGCCCAAAAATTATTATTAGAGAGGGAGAGAGACGTTCAGTGCTATAAGCCTTATAAGCCTCCAACCCTCATAGCCTCAGCAAAAAATAAATAAAGGAAAAAGAAAAAGAATATAATGAAGAAAGAACTATAGATTTTCTTTCTGATTCTCCGATGTTCTAAGATCGATCGTTTTTTTGATTGCTTGAACAATTGCTCTAACCGGGTACGTTTCGATCATCTAATACTGATTATAACTCTCCTCTTCTTTCTGTATTGGGGATCTTCTGCGTATCAGTGGCTGCGTATTTCAAATTTTGAAAACGTAATTTACTTTGATTAATTTTCTGATCTGTGGGTCTGTTTGGAGTATTGGCATGTATTTGAATTCATTCTGATGCTTTCAGTTTTCAATTTTTCTCAACTGGGTATGCTCCGAACGCTTAGATTACTGGATATTTGTTTCTGGGTAGTGGGCTTCTTTTGATTCATTCATTGATCGTTTTTCCTCCTTTATCTGACCGCTTCAGGAAGTTGGATATTGTAGATATCAATACTGGAATTCAGAGGTAAAAATTTTCTATTTTTGGATGCATGCAATGCCTTATTATCGAGTGTGGATTGTTACTTCTTTTATTGATTTTCAGTGGATAATGTTGTAAGCTGTATTCTGTTTTTTCCTCATCAATGTTAATTTACCTATTTTTGTTGTATTTTTTAATTCATGGAACTTGTTTTTAGTATAAAATAACATGGATGTTTTTTAAATTGATAGATAAAACTTGATGAATGTATTCATTGGTTTTTTTTTTTTTTTTTCACTTTCTGTTCGCAGCTAAAATGGCATCATTGGTCGCCAGTGGTAGCAGTCAATTTTCTCCTTCAGTCTCTGTCCAAGAGAAAGGGAGTAGGAATAAGAGAAAATTCAGGGCTGATCCACCATTAGGGGAACAAAATAAGATTATTACTTCACCTCAAAATGAATGCATCAGTTATGAATTCTCTGCTGAGAAATTTGAAATAAGTCCAGGTCACGGGCAAGTCTCTGCTTGTGACCTGTGCAGTGTTAACCAAGATCATTCTGACGGATTGAAGCTTGACCTCGGATTGTCCAGTCCTCTAGGTTCATCTGACGCTGCACCTAGCCAACCTAAGGAGGAACTAGAGGGAGATGAATTCCATGACGCTGATTGGAATGATCTCACAGAAGCCCAGTTGGAAGAACTTGTCCTGAGCAATTTGGATACCATTTTCAAGAGTGCAATAAAAAAAATTGTTGCATGTGGCTACACTGAAGAAGTTGCTATGAAGGCCATCTTAAGGTCTGGCATTTGTTATGGATGTAAAGATACCGTGTCAAATATAGTTGATAACACTTTAGCATTTCTTAGAAATGGTCAAGAGATTGATACTTCAAGAGAGCACTATTTTGAAGATTTACAGCAGCTGGAGAAGTATATACTGGCTGAATTGGTTTGTGTTCTTCGAGAGGTTAGACCATTCTTCAGTACCGGGGATGCTATGTGGTGTTTGCTAATTTGTGACATGAATGTATCACATGCTTGTGCAATGGATGGCGACTCTTTAAGTAGTTTTGTTAGTGATGGCGCTGCTGAAGGATGTTCTTCTATCCAAACTGAATCACAGTCAAAAACTGAAATGAAAGGTCCTGAATTGAGTCTTCCAAATCCTTGTAAAGCAATTCCTTCAGCTTTTCATAATTCTCAATCTGAGGCATCCTTTACGGCAGGAGTTCCTGGGGTGAATAGCTCTAAGAATTCTCAAGTTCTTGGTGGACTCTCAGAGAAACAGGGTGCTAGTTCTGCACCTGATTCTGTTGATAAAGCATTTAGTACTGTCGGAACATCTCAGTCTCCCACATTGGAAGAAAAGTTTGGGAGTGTTAGAAAGGTCCATTCTGGTAGCACAAAGAGGGACTACATCCTTCGACAGAAGTCATTCCATGTGGAAAAAAGTTACCGAACATATGGATCTAAAGGGTCTTCAAGAGGAGGGAAGCTGAGTGGTTTGAGTGGTTTAATCTTGGATAAAAAGCTTAAATCTGTGTCAGAATCTACTACCATTAACATAAAAACTGCATCCTTAAAGATAAGTAAGGCCATGGGAGTTGAGATGACTCAAGACAATCTTAATCCTAATTTCTCATCTAATGCTGGACCATCTACCCCCACTGCATTTAACCTGGATTCTGCTGATGCCAGATCACCCAAGACCAATACTTCATCTTCCCTGCATCCAGCCAATACTTTACCTACACTTCCTGCAGTCAGTAGTCAAACTGCATTATCAGCTGCAGATACTGATCTTTCTCTTTCTTTGTCTTCAAAATGCAAGTCGTCTACAGTACCTGTTAGCTGCAATACTGAGGCACCTAATAGTAGTTTTGTGGGGATACCATATGACAAGTCTCTTGGGCAGTGGGTGCCCCGGGATAGAAAAGACGAGATGATTTTGAAGATGGTTCCAAGGGTTCGGGAGCTACAAAATCAGCTCCAAGAATGGACAGAGTGGGCCAATCAGAAGGTTATGCAGGCAGCTCGTCGTCTGAGTAAGGACAAGGCTGAGCTTAGGACACTAAGGCAGGAGAAAGAGGAAGTTGAGCGTTTGAAGAAAGAGAAGCAATCTCTTGAGGAAAACACCATGAAGAAGCTTTCTGAGATGGAAAATGCATTGTGCAAAGCTAGTGGGCAGGTGGAGCGAGCTAATGCTGCCGTCCGGAAGCTTGAGGTGGAGAATGCTGTACTGAGAAGAGAAATGGAGGCTTCTAAGTTGCGTGCTGCTGAGTCAGCAGCAAGCTGTCAAGAGGTGTCGAAGAGGGAAAAGAAGACCCAAATGAAGTTTCAGTCATGGGAGAAGCAGAAATGCATGTTTCAGGAAGAGTTAGTGGCTGAAAAGCGCAAACTGGAACTGCTGTTGCAGGAAGTGGATCAAGCAACGGTGCAACAGGAGCAAGTTGAGGTATTTTAAACTTTATTCCAAGTCCTTTACTACATTGCTTCTATTTTTAAACACCCATATGATATATCTATTTTTACAACCCCTTCCCCCCCCCCGGGGCCACCCAAAAATAAAAATAAATAAATACAAGATAGAGGGAAATGACTGATTGTTGGGTTGGTGAAAAGTTTCTAATCAGTGCTGGACTGGGCTCAGGCTAACTAGCTGCCCAGTTTGAAGAAATCTTTTCAGTGCATCCGCACATTCTATATTACTTGTTGTTGGTGTGCTTTCCATGCATGTCCATTATATGATTTGATAAACGCAGATAGGCTGGCTGTTAGAAGGCAAAATGTATAATATATGCACATATAAATTGTGCTCAGCAATGTAATTAGAACATTTTCAAAGAAGTGGTACAAAATTTTAAGTTTAGAAATGTTTTATATAGGCCATCCTAAACAATGAATAGTTGTGGTAATTTGACTAATTTCTGTTTTGCTATAGTATAGTTATGGAAAATGATATTTGGCCATGGAAAGTTACCCAAATTTGTTGCTATGGATGATGTGGAATTATAACATCCACCTTTGAATCCTGGTAATTTCTAGAAAATTTCCCTGGCCAAAGAGCAGTGATCATGCAGTTACATAATTAGATTTCCTGATTTATTACTAATATAGAATATATTTGGCGTCAGTTATATAGTTTATATCTGCTGTATTCATTCAGTTCTTACTATGGATACTGTGTATTAGTGTTCATATAATTAGTTAGTCTCAAGGGATTAATCCTATTTCTCTAACGATCTATGACAAACAGACACAGTAACAGTACAATAACTCCTTCTAAAACTTTTGTTGTCCCCCCTTTTCCCTTGTTCTATTTTTTTTCTTTTTGGAGGTTCTTTCCAGATGCATGGAGCTTGAATATTGATATTCTGAAGTGAAAACGTGAGAGTACAGTTTCAGTACACATGCACCACCTGTGAAAATCCACATATACAAACATTATTGTATTTATAGGTGCTAAATGAGTTTTGCTACTGGGTCTGTTCTCATTGTAAAGAAAAAATATCACAGGCTAGATGGCAGCAAGAAGCAAAGGCAAAAGAAGAACTCCTTCTGCGGGCCAGTTCTATAAGAAAAGAAAGAGAACAGATTGAGGCGTCCGCAAAATCTAAGGAGGATATGATCAAATTGAAAGCAGAAAAGAATCTAGAGAGATACAGAGATGATATCCAGAAACTTGAAAAAGAAATTGCACAACTGAGACTGAAGACTGACTCTTCGAAAATTGCTGCACTGAGGAGGGGCATTGATGGAAGCTATGCCAGCGGATGTATGGACATGAAAAATGGCCCTGCTCTGGCGGAACCCCGTGCCTCTTTTATCTCAGAACTGGTCACAAATCTTAATGACTACTCTGTGACAGGGGGCGTGAAACGGGAACGGGAGTGTGTGATGTGCCTTTCGGAGGAGATGTCTGTTGTATTCCTCCCATGCGCCCATCAGGTGGTATGCACAACATGCAATGAGCTCCATGAGAAACAGGGTATGAAAGATTGTCCTTCTTGCAGGAGCCCCATCCAGCGGCGTATTTCTGTACGTTATGCTCGTTCTTAATTTATTTACTTGAGTGAGTTGAGTATCCTGAATAATGTCTCTGGGACTCCTTGCAATGAATAATGCATTCAAATCATGCCTCTCAAGAGTTCAAATACATTAAGTCAAGTTGCTTATAATATTACGGTTGATTCTTCACAATTTCTTTCCTTTTCATCTGCTGTTTGGTGTTGAGTGAAACTCTTTTTTACATTCTTTACAGCATACATGAGCTAGCTATGAATTTCAGCCTAAAAAATATGAATATACACAGTTGCTGTCATTGTAGACGCAATCATGCATTCCAAAGACACACTTTCTTGCTCAGCAATTTACAGCTGTGCAGATTTCTGAATATGAGAGTTTTGCGAGTGTTATGACTCTAAACAAACAAGTGACAAAAGCTCAATGCTTAATTATATGATTTTTTTCCTCAAGTGCTTGTTAATTTTTTTTTTTTCCCTATAGAAGCTGAATTTGTCACTTATTATCATCATCATTCTTTTCAAGCAACATAGACCTCAATAGGCAAAAGAGCATGAGTGACCCAACCACATCTGCCATCCTACATTTTTGCCTTAGTGGCTTTAATGATTCAAGCAGAAAATGCAGCCTTCAGAATGTCTCTTCTGTAGATCACACAATTGGTGCCCCACCTATCCCTCTTGATTAATTTTCAATAATCAAATTAGCACTTTAGTACTATGGCAAAAAAAAAAAGTATCACATTAGCATTTTACAGATAGAAGTCAGCCGTTTTTCAAATTTGAATCATTAAAGGTAAATTAAAAATTTATATGGTGGATTGTTTTGGGTAACTGTTGATATCATATATTCAAAAATTTTACATTCATACATAAAATAAAATATTGAGATAAGATTCTGAAAATGACGGATGGTACCTGTTTTATGTGTTTCGAACTGAGCCACGTGGCATCATTTTCTTGGATCTAAAGTGTATTCCACGTGAGCATCATGGGCCCCGCATAACCCTTTTTGGCTTATAGTTCTTTGAAGGGCTTTGAATTCATCATCATCTGTATCGACCATAGAAAAGCAAGTGAAATTTCCATCATACTTATTGCCAAGAATAGTAATTATATTTTTTTGCTGTGAATTATGGGTACGTTTAAATAGAGAAGTCTTTTTTTAAAAAATAAAATAAAATATAGTTTGCATTTTTGGATGATTTTTTCATAATTTTTTTAAAGTATTTTATTAAGTCAAAACTCAAAAACTTTTGAAAAAACTCATAAATAAAAATTCTGTAGCTTTTATTTATTTATTTAATTTTTTTAATCAAGTACTTCACTATCCAAATATAAAATAATATCTTCAAAGCAAAAAAAAATAATTGTAATATCCTATGGGATTATTACTAGTTTTTGTTTTTTAATAGATAAATATAATTACTTAATTAATTAGATTAGATGATAATAAGTGGCAAAATATTTGAATTCCTTTTTTTTCCCATGTTTAAGAAGGAAGTATATATAAAAATTATGTTGATACAATTTCAAAAAAAAATTGAGTTAATATTTAATACATCATATTTGTATACTTTCATACAAATATTTATTAAAAGTTATGAAGTCCATTTATAATACATAATATGAGTATATTAGATGCATTTATGCACTTTTTTTGAATAGAAATTATTCAAGTTTGAAGTTTACAGAAAAAAGTTTTTACTTATAGGATTTCATAAATTTATGATTTTAATAATTAATTTTAGTATTTTAAAAATATATAAAATGAAAGACGCCATATATTAGCAAAAAATTATCTTGTTTAATGTTTTTTTATTCTTAAATATAATGTTTATACCACTAGTATAACCATTGGTATATCTTAATGATCTCAAATATTAGTTCTACAAAATTATGTTGGTAATCTTGTAATTCCAAAAATTGTAATAATTAGAGAATTTTGTGTGGGTGGAAACGATTGGAAAGAAAAGATAACTATCCTGTCTCAGGAAAAAATAATGAAGTGATGTGAGAGATACATCCATCCACACCCTATTCACATTTGTTCAAAATTGCATATCTAGGTTCCAAAGTTTTGTGAAATAAAAATAAATAAATAAATAGAGAATTGTGTGTGTTTAAACTTTTTCCCCCCGTATAAATAAGAAAAATTCAAGAAGGTAGGACCTGAATCCAATCATGTGCTTGAATAGTTCATATGAATTTTAATAAAATATACGACTCAGATCTTTATAACATAACTCATGTCACATTACCAGAGACAAATCCAGAAGGGTGTGCTTTCATTTTGCTGAGTTCATTGGTTATTAAATTGTGTGCCACAACCACAAACCCTTATCCTGCAGAGTTGAGGGGCAATATGGGCAGAGAAGTCCAATAGCGTAAGCAGGTCAAAGTTTAGTTATGAAGATGACTTGGCTCCATAACCGTAATTTCGACCACTCATGTCTCATCACAGCCCTTCCATATATTTGTCTATAATTTTTGTAGTAAAAAATATTTAAAAAAAAAAAAAGAAACAGAAACAGAAACAGAAAAACCAACTGCCATTTCTGTTTTCAGAAGCTACTCTGTATATCAAGCTCCATACCAGAAGTTCAGGTACGCAAATTTGATTTCATTTCCTAGCAAACCTTGATTGAAACACGTGCATCCTGTTGGATTCAATTAACCTGTTGATCATATTGAATTATAAGGCATCGAAGTTTTCTGAGTGATCAAGAAGGAAAATATGATTCTGGTTTTGGGATTGCAGATTTTAGATTATTGGATGATCTTTTTCTTCTCTTTCTTTATTCACAGTTTTCTGATTCTTACAAGCACAAGTGGTTTTTGTTGGTGGTGTTGATTTGATCCAATTTTTTTGAATCTATTGGTGTACAGAGAATAGTGAAGAAGCAGAATATAGATAAGGAATGTCTTCAATAGTGAAAGGGATAGTTATAAGGAGCAGAGGAGATGTGTGTAATTACAATAATAGGGTTCTAAAGAATGATTTGCATCTTGTTAGAGAAACACAAACACAGCAACGTTGCTGGGTTGGTGTGGCAGAGCTGTGTGGGAGAGTTGGAGGTGGTGGAACCACAATCACAATATTGCAATGCCACAATCAAAGGAGATATCACACTCCAATTCGAGGTCAAGCCATACTAACCCCACCAACAACACCCACCACCAAAAAGGTATATTGCATTTCCACTGCCTTTTTTTTTTNTTTTTAATACTACAAATATTTTTACTTTATTCAATTGGCTCGTAGGCTTAATCTCGTTTAAGGATTAGAATAATTACAATTTTTTTTCTTTCAACAATGTTTTTATTGGACCTTAAACTCTTGACCACAGCTAAAAGTGCACGCTCAGGGTTCAACTTACTATCAATTGAACAAACTGCTTGTTGATCATTTTCACTACCTTTAGGATTCTCTTCTCTCTATTCCAATCGCATATACCATTTTTCCTTTTCAATTCCTTTATTTGCCCCCCTTTCTATGCACAATGTTTGGAAATAGACTATATAAACATGGCATCCATGCTACACTACAATCTAAATTTTTTATTTGCATACAGTTAAAATTTTTAGTTAGGGTTATGGGAATGGAAATTCGAACATGAGACTTAAATTTTGTTAGAGATCTCTAGATTAATTTTATTATGTGTACTTGTGTAGACTATAATCTAATTAGACAAAAAAGACGTTATTAAATTAATATTTTATCAATAAGATGATTAAGTAAAATCCTTTAATACAAATGTTGTGTATATATCATTAATCTTTTATGGTTAAAAAATATCATTAATATTTGTATACGTTCTAATCAAGAAGAAATCATAAGATATAATTTTGATAAGAATAAGATGACAGCCCTAGATCCTTATTTCTTAACTAGAGAGTTTAATTTTCTTTATTAATGATAAAAAAAATTATAAAAACTTAGATAAATAGAAATCAATTAAAGAAAACAATAGGAACGTTGCACATTAAAATTCCAGTGCTAAATTAATGTCCGGGTAAAACTTTGGTAAAATGGCCGGGTTGAAAGACGAAACAAAATTATCAATGTGCAAAGAGAGAGAAAACAATATTAATTAGGTCCATGAATACATTTGGGCTGCCTAAATGTGACTTGAACCTAACGAGTGGGCCCATTTGAGGCCCAACATTTTTGGGGTCTAGTGGCCCAAATTCAAAAGTAGAGAATTTTCAAACAAACCGTGTTACGAGATTAAAAAAAAAAACCTAAGAAAGAGTAAGTTGTTTTTGGTCTTTCAAAGATAACTCAAANAAAAAAAAAAAAAAAAAAAAAAAAAAAAAGATACCTCAAATCTTAATTTAGACCAAATTTTTTTTGTATCAATTAGATCCTTAACTAATAGAAATTTTTTTTATGAACTAAACTATAGTTTGAGATACTTTTCAAGAGCTGAAACGGTAGTTTATAAAAAAAAAATGTACCTTCTTATCCTTTTTAATTATTTTATATTTTATTTTTTGATATATAATTTTAATCTTCTTTTATTTTTCTTACTGTTTTTGGTGAGCGTATTTTACTTACTATTTAAATCACAATGTAATCAATTAGATCCTTGACTAATACATAAATTGAATAAATATATAGAATAAGGACGTATTTGTAAATAAAGAAACTTGAGACAAGTGGCGGCAAATATTTTCCTTGAAACGAGTTATTAGACACTTGTTGAGTAAGTGTCACTATACATGTTTTTACCAAAAAAAAAAAAAAGTATATATGCCTGTTGCGTTAGCACTTAAAAATAAAGAGGGTCATGGAAAAGAGGTCAAACAAAGGGGAAACCAGACTTTCCAGAACCACAAGAACATAGATACTAGTATTCTTGAGGAAGAAGATATGCAGGTAACAGTTAGTTCATAGTTCTAAAGGGGAAAAAAAAGAATTAGAGTGGTAAAAAAATGAAAGAAAAAGCATATAGTTTCCTTTTGCTTGTTTATGACATTGATTTTGAATAGTAAGGTTCAAAAGCATCAAAACCAAGAGGTCATATGTGAATTTAATTACCATATTACGTATGTTCCATGAGGAGAATGATATTTATGTAACTTATGTTGAACAATTATACTGAAGCAGCGGTGAAATTCTCCTCTTGTTTTGTTTGAACAGCGCGTATTCACTTTTGGCAAAGGATGCAGTGAAGGCAACAAGGGCATGAAGTCCTTGGTAAGCAAGCATTGTTTATCTTTTTCACAATCTGCTTAAAACTAATGAGAAGACTCAGAATGATTTTCCCAGTCATTGATGAACGATGCATAATATGAGAAGCAAAATGAGTGTATATGCTTTCCATGTAAATGTAATGGCTATTATTTCTACTTTGAATTAATGGTGTGTATGAATTGTAGTTGGGAGGGAAGGGGGCAAACCTGGCAGAAATGGCAACCATTGGGTTATCTGTGCCGCCTGGACTCACTATATCAACAGAGGCATGCCAAGAGTATCAGCAAATTGGTAAGATGCTACCAGATAACCTGTGGGAGGAGATACTCCAAGGGCTGGAGAATGTGGAGAAGGAAATGGGGGCTTTTCTTGGCAATCCTTCAAAACCCCTTCTCCTCTCTGTTCGCTCTGGTGCTGCGGTATGAAGATTTGGTTTTGCTTAACTCTTTGTCCTTGTTTAGTGTCTCAATTTAGGACTAGTTTTTGTGTCAACATTGGTAAGGCACTTCTATAAGGAAAATGGTGATGACGCAAATGCTAAGCAAGCAAATTGTCTATATCTCTAGGGAAATTTGTTGTGGCTGACTTGGTAGTTATTTTGAGGTCACCATTGGTTTCCGTTGATGGCACTGCCATGCAGGAAGATAATAAATTTGTGTGACATTGTTTTCATCTCAATTCAGGATTTCCACCAAGGCATAGTTCTTAGTTGCAAAATGCTTGCTTCAAGTTAATTAGTACAATTTTTGCCCTTCCTTTAACCCAGATAAGGAGTAGCTTAAGCTTGAAGTAATGAACTTGGCTCATTCAGGTTATTGGAACATCCTACTGTGTTTATATTTACACGAATAGTCGCATATATATATATACATTTAAACTAATTTTGATCCCCCATTTATGGAGTATTTCACAAATTTATGGTATAAATCGATTCGTCTCATCCATATTGCAAGATTTCCATGCCTGGCATGATGGACACAGTTCTCAACCTTGGACTGAATGATGAAGTGGTTGCTGGGTTGGCTGCAAAAAGTGGAGAACGCTTTGCTTATGATTCATACAGACGTTTCTTAGACATGTTTGGAGATGTTGTAAGTGGTTCTTTCGTAAACCACATAAAACATGCATCAAATTGCTTTCATTTTGCTGAATTTTGCGTGTCATCATCATTTTTTTAGTATCTCAAACTCAAAGTGGCCAAATTGGAAGCTAGACTCCCTTAATCAATGCAATTTGTAATTATCTTTCTCTAAAAGTGGAATAGTACTGTAGTATAATTGTCGTCTACTGTTGTTTCTGTTCTAAATGTTCTTTCATGGCATATGGAGGTAATGGGCATTCCACACTCGTTGTTCGAAGAGAAATTAGAAGAGCTAAAGAATTCAAAAGGAGTTAAAGCTGACACTGATCTAACAGCCTCTGACCTCAAAG
Source organism: Cercis canadensis (assembly GCA_003255065.1). NCBI lineage: Eukaryota > Viridiplantae > Streptophyta > Magnoliopsida > Fabales > Fabaceae > Cercis > Cercis canadensis. Next base: position 432,677 of record QAOA01005666.1, read on the forward strand.
AGCTTGTTGAGCAGTGTAAGAACGTCTACCTTGAAGCTAAGGGTGAAAAGTTTCCCTCAGGTGCTGAATGCAACACCACCAACTTCTTCACATTTTATTGACATAATTTTTCATGGTTCTGGCCCTTAATCCATCCTCACCCTCCTTACCAAATTAGTTACAAGAGGGAAAAAAAAAAACCCTTCTATTAATGTTCTTTCTTAATTTACAATTGCAGATCCAAAAAAGCAGCTGGAATTAGCTGTTAAAGCTGTTTTTGATTCTTGGGACAGTCCAAGGGCTATTAAATATCGTAACATTAATCAGATAACTGGGTTAAAGGGAACTGCTGTAAACATTCAATCCATGGTGTTTGGCAACATGGGGATTACTTCAGGAACTGGTGTCCTGTTCACTAGAAATCCCAGCACTGGAGAAAAGAAACTTTATGGAGAGTTTCTGATTAATGCTCAGGTTACATACATGTCCTTATCATCTTTATTAGTTTGCAAAGATTAGCAATTGTTTTTGGTATTGATGTGTGGAAGAAGAGCTGAATTGATTTTAAATAGGGAGAGGATGTAGTTGCTGGAATCAGGACACCTGAAGATTTGGATACCATGAAAACTTGCATGCCAGAAGCTGACAAGGAACTTGTGGAAAACTGTGAAATTCTAGAGAGACATTACAAGGATATGATGGTAAAATTTTGATTCCATGCATTATTAAGGATATGATACTTTTATACTGTTTATATGGATAACCCGTGTCTATTGCTTTGTGTCCTTTGGTTCCTTAAACATAATGGAGAGAATATACTATTCTATAGCTAAAATCTGCTGAAATTGCTACTGGAATGCAGGACATTGAGTTCACAGTTCAAGAAAATAGGTTGTGGATGTTGCAATGTCGGAGTGGAAAGCGTACTGGTAAAGGTGCAATCAAGATAGCTGTAGACATGGTCAATGAGGGGCTTGTTGATATTCATTCTGCAATCAAGATGGTAGAGCCACAGCACCTTGATCAACTTCTCCACCCACAGGTATACAATTATACATTTTGTTGTAATTACCATAATCTATGAATGATGTGCCTGTAACTTCCTTTTCCTTTTAATGCATAAGGCATCAGTCCAAGTTAAACATAAAATAGATTATAAGAAGCTAGTGGTGGTAATCATATGCTGTAAGTCAGTTGTAGCATTTTTATAGTATCTTCCTTTAGACGAACATATATTTGTACAATTGCATATTTTGGTTGACTTGTTTTCCCTTTGTTTAATGTGAAGGATCTTTTATTTTGATAGTTGTGTATATCAGTATATGTGTTTGCATTTGTGTGTGTTCACTAACTTATCAGATTCACATGTAAGATACTGTAAATGTTCCTGACAACTTTAAACTATTATTTGGTTAGTTTGAGGATCCATCTGCTTATAAGGACAAAGTAATAGCCACGGGCTTGCCTGCATCCCCTGGAGCTGCAGTAGGACAGATTGTGTTCACTGCTGATGATGCCGAAGCATGGCATGCGCAAGGAAAGAGTGTCATCTTGGTATGCTTAATTATCTACAAGCTTATATTTCACTTGTCTCATTCCTTCCCCCTCTCGATATAAACCTGAATATACCTGTCCATTTTTTGCATATGAGTTCTAACTTCAATATTTTCTTCCTATGCTAATCCACTCTTTCATCTGATTTGGCATTGTTGAAGGTGAGGACAGAGACAAGTCCAGAGGATATTGGAGGTATGCATGCAGCTGCTGGGATCTTGACAGCTAGAGGTGGGATGACATCTCATGCCGCAGTTGTAGCCCGTGGATGGGGAAAGTGTTGTGTGTCTGGCTGCTCCGATATCCGTGTAAATGATACTGAGAAGGTGAACTCTTAAAATTTTCCCTTTTGTATGGAAGAAATATGGTAAAAGACCATCATGTTATGAGTAGAATCTCAATTAATAATGCAGGTGGTTGTAGTTGGGGATAAGGTGATTAAGGAAGGAGAATGGCTCTCATTGAATGGATCCACAGGTGATGTGATTCTTGGAAATCATCCACTTTCTCCTCCAGCTTTAAGTGGTGATTTAGAAACCTTCATGTCTTGGGCTGACGAAATAAGGCATCTGAAGGTGCTGCATATGTTTTATATGTGCTGCTGAAGTTCTATTTTCAATCTGAATATCAGATTTTTGTTTGCTGGAAATTCTCTCATATTGCTGTTGTCTATCAGGTTATGGCGAATGCTGACACGCCTGAAGATGCAGTAACAGCTAGAAACAATGGTGCCGAAGGGATTGGGCTGTGTAGGACAGAGCACATGGTACCAATTCCTCTTCAATTCCTTGTTCTAACTGAATGACTTTATGCAAATCTTGCTCTTAAGTAATAGGTCTAGTTTTCTCTTGAAAGTGTTAATTGGAAGTGCAATGAAAATCTTAATTCCCTTTTGCTAAGAAGAAAAAGACAGTCAACTAAGGCATAGGTGAAATTTTTTCCTCTTCATATGCTAAAGTTGAATTAGTGGATTCTGTTTTATTTAATAAACATTTTCCTTGGTGGTCAAAGTTAAAATCCTTTTAGTCCTTCCTATCCTGTGATAATATTGCTTACTTGGGCTATTGAATTATGAGCATGCAAAAGCAAACACATGGACTTGTGCATTCTTATGCATGACACTTGAAATGGACTTTGTCATTCATTGATACCGCAAAATAATAACTTATCTGATTTTCTTTATGTTTTCTTGTATCTCAGTTTTTTGCTTCAGATGAGAGGATAAAGGCTGTGAGAATGATGATAATGGCAGTTACACCTGAACAGAGGAAAGCTGCACTTGACCTGTTACTACCTTATCAAAGATCTGACTTTGAGGGAATTTTTCGTGCCATGGATGGTATATTCCCATTTATCAGTTCTAAAATCCTGAATATACATTATATTGTCCTCTGTGAATTGGAAAGTTTGAAGAATTTTAATTGGACCATCATAATATACTCTTTGGTCCAATATTTGTGGCTGACCAGACTACTAAGACATGGATCAGATAATGCCTTGGGAACAAAGGTTTGTTGAAGGGATTTGTTATCTCTTTTTTTGATTTAGTTCTTACTGAAAATTTCAGGTCTCCCAGTAACAATACGATTGTTAGATCCTCCACTTCATGAGTTTCTTCCAGAAGGTGACCTGGAACAAATTGTCAGTGAACTAACTGCTGAGACAGGCATGAATGAAGAAGAAATCTTCTCTAGGATAGAAAAACTCTCAGAAGTGAATCCCATGCTTGGTTTTCGAGGCTGCAGGTTCGAATGCCCTTCTTCTGAGAGCTGTGTGTAGAGATTGCACTCAACGTTCTTTCATTTTTTCCCCCCTTTCAGGGGATATAATGCATCTTTCTCATGGTTAAAGGAAATAGTGTTAATCTTGAACTTTATAATGCATGGATGTTAACGGTTTCATGTTCAGACAATAATATTGAGGAAATACTGTTATAGACCATATTGCATGAGAATTTTGCTTGTTTAACTCTTGATAAGTAGAAATAAAGTTGAAACAAGAAAATTTCCAAAGCTAATTTAGAAATTAACTATCAATATGACTGATAATTAGTGTTTAAACCTGGGAACCTCATGTTTGGATTCACATGCACTTATGTACACTTATTTACATATATAAACACACATACACAAAGGAAGTAAGACAATTTATGGTTGCTGAATGGCTTGAGTAGAAAACTGTTCAATTGTGGTAACTGAAATTCTATGAACAGGCTAGGGATATCATACCCCGAGCTGACTGAGATGCAAGCTCGTGCAGTCTTTCAGGCTGCTGTCTTAGTGAGCAACCAGGGTATCAAAGTTTTCCCGGAGATAATGGTTCCACTTATTGGAACACCTCAGGTATGATTCTTTGGCTTCCACTTACTTCTTTCTTGTTGTTAGACTTTTATTTTTAGTTCATCATTATGCATTAAATGTGAGAGGGACATGTGATTTCTATGGTCATGTCTTTTGAAACATGACAAAACATCTCTATCTTTGGTTCAGGAATTAAGGCATCAAGTGAGTGTAATAAGGAATGTTGCTGAGAAAGTGTTCTCTGAGATGGGTTCCTCTTTAAGCTATAAGATTGGAACCATGATTGAAATCCCTAGAGCTGCTTTAGTTGCAGATGAGGTATGCTTATATATTCTCTAGCTAACAGAGTAACAAGGGAAAATTATGTTTTCATTTGGGTTATTAATACCTCATAATTTTATTTTCATTCTGATAGATTGCAAAAGAAGCAGAGTTCTTTTCATTTGGAACCAATGACCTTACCCAGATGACATTTGGATACAGTAGAGATGATGTTGGCAAATTTCTTCCTATATACCTATCCAAAGGCATTCTACAGAGTGATCCATTTGAGGTCAGTTACATACATGAAACTTCATTTCATTTACCTATTGAACATATTCCAAGCATGATTGCTGAAATGGAATTGTTGAAAATAATCACAGGTACTTGACCAAAAAGGTGTTGGTCAACTCATCAAGATTTGCACAGAAAAGGGTCGTGCTGCTAGGCCTAACTTGAAGGTAGAAGTAACTTTTTTTGTTTTAAAAAAAAGAAAAATTTAAACCAATTAAATAGGGCTTAAGGTTAGATGCAAAAATCATCTAAACAATGTTGGTAAGGTGAACTTTTCTATATAGGTAATATGAAGCTATAATCAGCAGTTGCATTACTATAAAACTGATGGTTCCTATCACTATTAGTGTTAGATAGATAAACACAATCCCCTTTTCTTTCAGTTAACTTAGTTGATAGATAAACAGGTTGGAATATGTGGAGAGCATGGTGGGGAGCCTTCTTCTGTTGCATTCTTTGCTCAGATTGGACTTGACTATGTTTCGTGTTCTCCATTCAGGTCAAAACTTTCTCTTTGCACATAAGATGAGTGTTTAGGTATACAATTTCAACTTCCAGATGGAAATATTAGTATGATTTCTCTTGCAGGGTTCCTATTGCAAGGCTTGCCGCAGCTCAAGCTGCTGCATAAGAAACAGTCATCTACTTCATGAGTGAGGGCATGAGTCCCTACAGCTGTAAATAATTGTACGTAGTTGTTAAGTACATACAGTTGAAACACGGAGGCTGGGCTTTCTCCGAGGTCAAGTAAAGGAAGGCTGCTAACGTTATAGAAGTGAAAACAAAGGGAGATTAATAGCAAAACACCTAAACGAATAAACACAAGGGGAGATGTTATATGTAAAAAAGAGTCTTACCATATATTTACAATAAAATGATGTTATATCATATATTTTGTACCCCTGAAAAAATAAATATTTATTCTGTAAATTCTTTGTATATGTAATAAAAATATCAGTTTCAAGTTATTCAACTTATTCCACATTTGATTCTAATTAGCTTTATGGGCCATAACTAGTTTTTTTTTTTTTTTTTTTTTAAGTTTTCCGTCCCATTTACCCATAAAGTTATGAGGATTTTTTTTATAATATATATATATATATATATATATTTATAATATAGTGCAGGGGAGTATTGTCTTCTCTATTCTTAGTCTCATAAAATTATTCATTTAAATCTCTATTCTCATTCTCATACTCATATTTTCTATTTTATATTTACACTCGATCACGTTAAAATAGCGAGCCTCATTGAGTATGGTTCAAATTATTATCCTTACTTGGTAATGCTCAATCATTTTTTTTTTGTACAATAGATTATTGAATTGAGAAAATATCATACTTATATTAATTTATCAATTTTCATTAAATGGATGGACTCAACTTTTACCTTTTATTAGAGAATTACTACTCAATGTCAGCATTAAAAAATTCTTTTAGCAAATTGAATTACATTTAAAACAGTATATAAATAAGAATACTCTGTTAATTACTCACGTATAGGTATAACAATTAACAAGTTCGTATTTTTTCACTCTGTCAAATTTTGAGTGGGGTTGAGCTGCTTAGTGCTTGCTGCTACAATGGAATGGTATTCAAAACAAAATCTTACTTGTCACCCCAAAATCAAAAAGTCGAAGACGTTGTTTCAAACAGCGTGTTCTCTGTTTGTCATAGAGTTTTCTACTTTTCCCGACTCCTGAGTTATATGGGGTCGGCCCTGAGCCAGTGAGCTCTTGCCTAGTAGTCGCCATCTCGGATTACCATCAACGTTCAATTCCCTTGGTGGTATTAAGCGTCTGCACCTCAAGTCTCTATTGCTTGCGAACAGATAAACCCAAAACCCCAATAGCCTAAGCACTCTCTGCTTCATTCTCGCAGTTTCTGGTGATCCCAAATTGCAAGTTTCAAAATTGGACTAAATGGGGTTTGAGAGCTATGTGTTGGTGCATAATATAGCAAAGAGGCACAACGTTGGGACACTGGCTCGAAGTGCTACAGCTTTCGGTGTAACCGAACTCATACTTGTTGGACGTAGAGATTTCAATTCATTCGGTAGCCATGGTTCCACCTCTCACCTCCGCTTCCGTCACTTTCACTCCCTCCAAGAAGCTCGAAATTTCCTAAAGGTTTCAGCTTTCTCTTTCTCTGTATCTTTTGGGTCTCCCCCTTTGTTTTTTAATCTTCTGAGACTTGGAGTGTTAAATTGTGTGTATGAAATAATGAATTCGAATCAATGATTGTTTTATAGGAGAAAGACTGTGATATTTGTGGGGTGGAGATTACAGACGATGCCCAACCTGTGAATCAGCATCCTTTCAAGAAAAGCACGGCTTTCCTTCTCGGCAACGAGGTATCAACAGATCATTCTTGCTGTAGTGCCATATGATGTTATTTTGATGCTTATATGCTCGTGTAAGGTTGACCTCCAACGGAATTGATTTGATTTGTTGATGACCCACCTGTGTTTCTGATAATTTTAATGTTAATTTGGAATGTCATTGACGTTCCTTTTCCCCTCTGAATCTGCCAGCTTTCACAACATTATCTCTATAGAATTTATGAAATTTTTGTCCCCATCTAGTAAAATATTATGTGTAACTTAACATAAAGACCGATAATTTCTCTGCTCATTCTCTGGCCTAGTTATGTATTATGGTAAAAGTGTGGGTTTGAACTCATTATTCATTAATCAACAGTGCTTCAAAGTCTTTTTGGTAAAGCTTTCTACTGCATATTGATATAACACTTCAACTAGTACTTGCTAATATTTCTTGATTAATTTGATAGTTTCGTTGTAGGATTCTTAGATATATATATTTGGCTACTGGTATATTTGACATGCTTTCTTAAAAGTAAAATTAGAATGTGTGTCCTTGATGGTAAACTTATCATTCCTTAATTTCTACATTTCCTTAGTTGATGATATTTAGTTTGTCCTGGTAGATTAATAAAGATTTTATATTCAATCAATCACCAAGAAACCAATAACTGAAAAGTAATCCCCTAGGAATTTTCTGGCATTAGACTCAAGTTCACTGGTAGTAGAGTCTGAAGTGTTTTTGGTCTTAACTTAATAAAACGATATATGAACTATATTTTAGTGATTTCTCCAAAATTGTTACTTTGTAGGGTACAGGCCTTTCTGCAAAGGAATGTGAGATATGTGACTTCTTCGTTTATATCCCACAATATGGGTCTGGCACTGCTTCATTGAATGTTACTGTAGCTGCTTCAATTATACTACATCATTTTGGAGGTATTCTATTTGTAGTATTGGAATTCTGCAGTTTATGGTGCATTCTGGTCGTTCATCATGCATACATATCTACTCTATTTCTATTATAAGCATATACAATTTCTTTTGTGAGTTTATGTTCACGCAACATGATGATAAAGTTTTCATGATTTTATATATTTCACCTAGAGCTCAAATCTTGTCTCAAGTTAGAGATTGTCGTCTTATTATTCTACTGCTTATGTGGAACCTGTAGTTGCTTTTGACATTTCCTTGTATCTTCCTAATTTACTTATAAGTGAACGGGGGTCATTCGTAGTTGTTTTGGTCTGTTCTGAACTTTAAAGAGTATAGGATGAGATGTCTTTCAAATTTTTTCAAGTCTGAAGAAATCCTTCAAGCAATATACTTTTATGGATATTGAGGGTTGAGAAAGAGGGGAGGGGGGTTGGGGGAAGAGAATTCCGAAGAAATCTTGAGTTGTCAAATAGCTCCCGCAAATATATTACGAGTATATCCTATTTTCATTCACCTTTAACTTCTGGAACATTGTACTTTTAACAATTTTTTTTCTGGAAAGTTTATTTCAACCCCAAGTATTTGCTTCTCTGGCAAAGAAAGATCCTTTATCACACTGAAGAGGGTATCAAGTAAACTATTCCATTTATATCTTGTTTCTTCGTCTAGCTCACTTTCATCATAAATTTAGTTCTGGTTAATTTTGATCTATTTTACAGAACTGCAATATCTGAATCATGATTTTCACCAGTGTGGGCAGGCTTTTCTGAGAGATCTCGTGATGGAAACAAATTTGTTGTGGCTGAGAGACCTGCAAAACAGGTGCGGTACTGCACTGAAACCGAAGAATCAATCATAGAAGAGCGAAAAGCTAGAAGGGAAAACGCTGGCTTCTTTGACGGGACTGAGAATGGCAATTCATCTTCTAACCTCCTCGACACGTTATTTGTTGATGAGTGATAGAAGTAAAGATGTGTTGATTTATTTGGCTGAATGAACTTGGAGAATGTAGGCCGAGGCATAAACGCATCACTTACAGCATAACAAAAACTGCTATCTTACATATGAATTGCTGACTGGAGAAAAACCAACTGCCCAATGAAGTTTTGAGTATACGTAACCTTGAGAAAGAGCCTTTTGCGGAGAAGATTTGACCTTCTTTAGGTGCGTGTTGTAATTACTGAGTGAGTTTGCTGCAACTACCATCAGTGACAAGGACATGATTTGAAGATGTTAAAACCAATTTTGTTCGGATTTACTAGTTCTTGTAACCCCTAGGATGACTGTCAGTGACTCACTATTTTTTTTTACTTTTCATTATTAAAACAACTGTATGATTATTTTGTCATCTTCCCCTGTAGGTCTTAACTTTTTCTCACCTTCCCTACCTATATTATCGACTTTATCCTGTTCTTTGAAAAAGACTCTGAGAAATCCAAGCTTCCACAACAATCCCATGTGCTGGTGAGGGTAACTAAACTATAGCTCCTATAGCAAATCCAAGGAAGCTAGATTCCAACTCTTTAGTATAAATCTACCTCAATCTATGCAAGGACTGTTGTGAAGTCGGACAGTATAGAATACTCGTAAAAAAGAAAAAGCTTAATTATAATTTTAGTCTTCTTATTTTAACAATTTGAATTTTTGGGTCATCTTTTTTTAAAAATGAGCTATTGAGTCATTTCATATTCATAAAATATACAATTTTAGTCATTTTGTCTTTAAGTCAAAATTCTTAAATTTATTTTAAGGTGTAAAATTTTCTGATTCATAATCTCATCATTCAGATTGAAGAGCTACGTCTTGTGAATTTTTTCACTCAATTTCAGCTCAATCTAATGATGTGATTTAGTCCAAAATACCAAAATTATAAATTTTCATCTAACCAAAAATTTAAACTCATTCACCGTTAGATTGAGTTGAAATTTAGTGGGGAGGTTTCACAAGAGATAGTTCTTCAATCTGGACGGTGAGATTATGAATTAGAGAATTTTACACCTTGAAATAAACTTAAGAATTTTGACTTAAAGATAAAATGATCAAAATTATATATTTTATGAATATAGAGGGACTCAATAGTTTATTTTTAAAGAAGAGAGACCAAAAAGTTTAAGTTGTTAAAATAGAAGGACTAAAATTGCAATTAAGCCAAAAGAAAATGGTCAACAATGTCTTAATGCATTATTGATGCTTCCATTGGAACTTTAGTAACAGCTGTAATAGAATTCAATGTTATTTGGATGATATTTTTATAATCGTAGTGTTCCAAACCGTGACTCTTTATTTGTTACTTTCATTGGTAGCAGGTGGTGTTATTTTTTTGTGTCGGAAAAGAAGCTCAACAACATGGCTCCATAGCCTCCGTTGTCAACTCCTCCCTGACTTTATCTATCTCATTCTGTGGAGTAGTTAGCACCTACCTTTGTCTCTATTCTTTGCAGACGTTACTTCTTTTTCTTCGTTCCACGCCACTAATTATGGTGTTCAAAGAAAGCATGAACCTCTCATGAAATCAGAAATTCCAACCCGCATTCTCCCTCCATAACCAGTTAGCTTGTGTGTTAAGATGTTTAGTGTCCTTCGTAGAAAATTCCGGCACCTATGTTCTAGGTTATGGTGGTTGATATGGAAACGCCCTAGGTCCAAAGTTGTCATCAAAAGGTTTAGAAAGTTGAACTCCAAAGGTCACTCTAGAGCAGCACTATGTAATAACAAACCAAAAAGTCACACAAATGGGAATGACTACTCAATTGAGTCTGAGTCTGTAAGGCCTATTCGGATTGCTACATTCAATGTTGCCATGTTCTCCCTTGCACCTGCTGTTTCAGAAATTGATGAGTGGATTATCTCCAATCACGAACAGGGATCTTACAAGAGTTCTCCAAAGGTTGATTATCCCAAGAGTATACTAAAGCAATCTCCATTGCATGCCACCCTGAGTAAAGTTCAGAATCTCTCTGACTCGAAAATTCTCCCACGATCAAATTTGAAGGTTTCCATCAATCTTCCTGATAATGAGATTTCATTAGCAAACAGTAGACTGCTTGCATCCATGGAGATTGAAGAGGGTACATCGGACACGATTATTGGCAGAGTTCATAGAAGAAGCCAAGTCCCAGCCAGGTCCCCAGTATGTTTTCCTTTCATTATGAATAATTGTGACAACACAGAGAAATTTTCAAGCAGTAGGAGCATCCTGGAAGTTCTACGGGAGGTGGATGCCGATGTGTTGGCCCTGCAGGATGTGAAGGCAGAGGAAGAGAAGAGCATGAAGCCTCTATCTCATTTGGCAGGTGCCTTGGGGATGAAGTATGTGTTTGCTGAGAGTTGGGCTCCAGAATATGGAAATGCCATCTTATCGAAATGGCCAATTAAGAGGTGGAAAGTTCACAAGATTGCTGATGATGATGATTTCAGGTGCCTTTCCCTTCCCATATCTTCCTTACAAAACATGGTATTCAACATTTAAAAAAGAGCAATTCACAATGCACAAATACGCACATTTGTACAAGTAGCTATATATGAATTTAAAGGAAAAAAGTTTAGGTAGGGGCATGTGCAACAACTATTGCTGTTTGAAAGAATGGCCACTTTCCTTCGGGAAAACACTTTAATCTCGGAGAAATGGTAATTCAAATTTGATAATTTTAATGGGACTCCATTGTATATACTTACTCATTTTTCTGTGACTGCAAAATGTAATGAGACTGATTTGTGTGATGCAGGAACGTTTTGAAGGCCACAATTGATGTGCCATGGGCAGGGGAAATAAACTTCCACTCTACTCAACTTGACCATTTAGATGAGAATTGGAGAATGAAGCAGGTAAATGCAATAATCCGTTCCAATGACCCTCCCCACATCTTAGCAGGAGGTCTCAATTCTCTGAATGGAGCAGATTACTCATCAGAGAGATGGACAGATATAATTAAGGTAACATTTTGCCAACTACTAACATAAAATCCAGGTTCTTCTCCCATAGACCCTCTCTGAGCATTTTGTTATTGATGTAGTATTATGAGAAGCTAGGAAAGCCTAGGCCAAAGACCGAAGTGATGAACTTTATGAAATCAAAAGAGTACGTAGATGCAAAGGACTACGCCGGAGAATGCGAGCCAATTGTCATCATTGCCAAAGGCCAAAGTACTATAATTCTTCTTCAATAACTTGTCTGTTAAATGAAACTGATTCTAGTTTATGAGTGTTCAAATTCTGATGAGAATGCTAAAACAGATGTGCAGGGGACATGCAAGTATGGAACACGAGTGGATTACGTTTTGGCATCACCAAACTCACCATACAAATTTGTTCCAGGATCATACTCAGTCATTTCCTCCAAAGGCACTTCTGATCATCACATAGTGAAGGTTGATGTGATCAAAGTAAGCTCAACTGCTCAGCAAAACGTTGTTAGACGATGCAGGAAACTGAAGCGAAAAGTTGTGAGAATAAAGCCACCATGTTCTGCAACAGGCGTGTGGGAATTAACCACAGCTCCCAAACCTGTTGTGCTTGTGCCATAGAAAAATTTGATATATATAAAAAATATCATGTATTTAATATATAAAAAGACGTTAGTGCATGGTTTGTAGTTCAAGTAACGTTTCTCTTTTCTGCCATGTATTTATACTCTGTATTATTAGGGATATCTGTATTAATAAATAGTGCCTTAAGTCTGTCAATGGCAATAGTATAAGGTATCCCAGAACTTGATCCAAGAAGCTTCTACATTAAGGTAAGGCAATTGTATGCTTCAACTGAAAATTACTACATAATACGAAATGAGCATGTTGAGGCTATACAAAGCATCATTAGGCTTTCAACTTGATTTTAAACTAATCCAATCAGGCATTATCAGCTTTGAAATTGTTGGGTGATGGGCCTAAATGCCAATTTTGAAGGTAAGCCCTTGTCTGCTCATTTTCAGTACAAGGGTCCATTTCTTTTGGGTCACAGTTGTAATAAACACTTCTTAGCTGAAAGTAAAAACTGTACTAAACATCGCGGAACTTGGGAACCCGACGGGGGGGTATGCGTTCTCAGTAGCTTCAAGAATCCCACATCGAACAATAGCAAATAATCCTGGCAGGAGAGCCAATAGAAAAACACTAGTGAAGCCTCTCTCAAAGCACGCAGCCGCGCGGAGAGCACAGAGCGAACTATTCTTTCGCCTTTTACTAATGAATACCGTGTGCTCGCCGCACATAGCGGCATACGCCAATTTTTGAAAGAGCTTCTCCTAGTGGGAGCCAGCTCTACAGTTAAACACCAAATGTTTTTTCAACCCTTTCGTAGAAGGCAATTGTATGCTTAGATTGAAGTTATCCTATCATACAATGCCTTTGATACTAATATTAGTCATAAGCGAAGAGAATGAAAGAAAATAAGCAACATGAAGCTGAGAGAAAAAGGTTAAATAGGAATGGAGAGGGAGGAGGGGATGTGGTTTGAGAATTGACATAAAAAATTTTCAGCATTGAAAATGTGAAAATCAAAATATATTTTAAGAAATGAAAATATAAAATATTTTTTAAAGCAAAATGACCCTTAGTATTTTTAATATTTTTTAATTAGGATATGAGAAAACAAGATTTAGAATAATGAACTTNTAAAGCAAAATGACCCTTAGTATTTTTAATATTTTTTAATTAGGATATGAGAAAATAAGATTTAGAATAATGAACTTCATTTTTTTTGAGAAATCTCTACCAATTATGTTTTGTCTAGTTATATAAAGACACACAAAAAATACGAAGTTAGTAGATCACAAGAATTTTTTATAATTAAAATACTTTTTAGTCTCAAGAATCTTGTAATTTAATTATTTTTACTTGAATCATCCAAATTTTTAATTGAACGATGACATGTTATGTCAGTGAAGATGGAAGACGAAGCCATGCAACTCAAAAGTCAAAACATCTGCAGTGCTTTGAGAGAATGGGTCCTTTAGGAATGGCCCAACTCCTTAGCTGAGAATGGCATTGATGGGAGATGGGCCCAAATGCTAATTCCTTGAACGTGTTCAGAGTAAATGGGCCCAAATACTGAATGAGGATATGTACTCTCACCAGTTTCAAGAGTCCCACATCGGATACTAACGTACGATCCAACCATAAGAGCCACTAGAAAAGCACGCGAATTAGTTGCATCATGTACGCAGCCGCGTGGTGAGCACAGAGCGAACTATTCTTTCGCCTTTTACTAAAGAATACCGTGTGCTCGTCGCATTAAGCGGCATACGCAAATTTTTTCAAGGGCTCATTCCTCAGGGATCAGCCTTACAGTTCAGTGAAAATGTTTCTTAACCAATGTATTCAGAATTGTCCATTCACATTCATAAACTCTATGTGTGATAAAACTTGACTTGAAATATTCTCAATTAACTACTTGTTATTTAACCCAAATTCTTATACGCAATAACCACTTGTCAAATGTTCGGCTTAGTTTAGCAGTTATTGTATTTTATTAACACTAATTTCATTAAGGAGAGAACAAGTGTTTGTACATAAACATACATGTAATTACTCAGTATCAGGTGTAATAGGAGATGGAGGGTTTCCAAATCCATGGCGATTGGAGGGGAACCAATTGCAGAGCCAACAAGCAATTAGCAAAATAAGTGGAGGCATGACCTGCAATAGAGTCCTCCCATATGTCTGAAAGTGGGGATAGAAACACATGACAGTGTTTGTATCGAGAAGTCCCAACACAGCAAAAACAATTGTTGATAAGAAAGCATGCAGGAAGTCTCCCAAATTAGGCATATATTGTGGCAACTCCACCAATGGGCGGCCAGAAGAGGGCCACAATATCCAGAGACCCTTCCATGTTACGAGGCCATAGTATGTTACTCCATCGATGTTGCCGGTGTAACTGTCCGTGAAGGAAGTGAATAAGCAAATAAAACTACAGATGCCAAGGAGGAAACCGCTCAGGTACTTGTTGATGGTGTGACAGTCACCGCTGTTCGTTGCGGCTGCGTTTAGGGTTTGGAACACAAAGAAAGTGCCAGTGGGAAGGAACTTGAGGATATTGCCAAGGTTAACTGATGCCATGCTTCAATATAGCCTTGCAACTCATAATGTGTTATCCCTTTCTATATAGACATATATATAAGGGGTGAGAGAATGAGTAGGGTTTACACAAAATGGCCATATTTTGAACAGTCCAAGATTTCAGGAGCATTCACGTTACTTGCTGTGGCGTCATTACGGTAACTTATGGAGATTTTAATATTCATAGTTACGTGCCAAGGACAAATACAAATGAAAAATTAGAAACTAAATAGTAAGAGGATTTTATTCATAAACCAACTTGAAGATGGTTGAGCTCACACATTCCTTCTTTATTTATTATCTTTTCAATACCCATGAAGGTATTCTTCAATATTATGTAGTGCGTGGCGGATAATATGAAATTTGATGGATTTTATCTTTAACTGGCCTTCTCACATTAAAACTTTTTAAGCTTCAAGCATGAAAATTAATAGGTTTTTATCTTTGACATGAATCCTCTTATAGTTTTTAGGCTCAAAGCATGAGATTTAAATATATATAGAATTCTATCATTGTCTTGTGTTAATATTTGTTAGTACATTACAAATAAAGATTTAAAGCTAGGAAGGAAGTTGTACCACGTAAAAGCTAGGTAGGAGGCTAGGATTTCTTACAAAGTCTAAATTATTCAAATTCTCATTATTAATAAATTCCATATTTCCAACTAAAAAATTTAGCTTTACATTATCTAATAGAAAGAAAAAAAAAACTACATCTTATGGGAAATTTTATTTTATTCAAATAGATTATATTATCTCCTTATATATTTAAACGCATGCAATATTCTGCAATTAATATCTTTAATATTTCAAAACTGATGTCATTGTAAGGGCCGCTTGAAAAGTCTGGTAGCATCCTGTCATTATAAGTGCACTATTCTGAAAATTGAAGATAATCTAAACAAACATTAATCAGCAATTTATAAGAGCTTGTTTGCAACTAGCTAGAGGAAATTTATTATGATGCGTGCAGGGATATACCACTGAATTCAGCATACTAGTGAGACAACTTATGTTCACGCTTAAATTAGTACCTGCTCAAAAATATAGATAAATATCATATTATTATATTATTTCATATATTAAATTCTTATGATTTTAGTATCAATCATGCTGATTCATATATGTAATTTAAAGTCACTATTTATGCATTAATTACAAATAGCATTATGAATCTTTGGAGCATTTGTTGGGATAAATTTATTGGTTATTATTCTTGTTTTAAATAGAAATTAATTCTATATCTAAAGAATATAGGGATGCATTAGGTGTAAACCAAAAAAAAAAATTACATTATGAGTCCAACATCGAATATAAGCAAATAAACCTTGGGTCATGGGCAGTAGAAAAACCAAATGAAAATGCAAATCACATCACGCAGCCGCGCGGTGAGCACAGAGCGAACTATTCTTTCGCCTTTTAACCGCACATGGCGGCATACGCCAATTTTTATCAGAGTGTGTCCCATTGGGAGCAGCTCTGCAGTTAAAGACCAAAAATGTTTTCAACCCTTTTTAAAAGAGAAGATCCAAACAAGGAAAAATGGACAAGGAGACCATGAAATTGTTATTTCTCAACCAATTACAATGGAACTACATTTATTATCACAACTTGTAAAAGAATCTAAACCCATCAAAATCCAACTGAGCTTATCCACTTATTGCTACACTTACTCTTTACCAATCTTTTTCCTAATTAACCAAAACAAACTAAGCAATCTATTTTTTTTCTTCAAATTAACTAAAATAAAGAAGGAGGAAATCAAACCTTGACATCAAATTACGCCATGTTCTCAAGACCAGACGCTCCCAAGCATAGTAAACACAAATTTATAGTAGCAGCTATACAGGAGGAGTAGCAGTAGTAGGAGGAGTAGTAGTACTAGTAGGAGGAGGAGGAGGAGTAGTACTAGTAGGAGGAGGAGGAGTAGTAGTACTAGTAGGAGGAGGAGGAGGAGGAGGAGGAGGAGGAGTAGTGTTGTTGTTCTTGGAGAGCTCGAGATTAGAAGGAGGAGGGGTAGGTGTAGCACTAGTACTAGTGGATGATGGAGGGTATCCAAGTCCATGGCGATTGTAGGGGAAACAGGTGCAGGTCACACAAGGAATAGCCAAAACAACTGGAGGCAGAAGCTGCAGCAGAGTCCTCTTAGTTGACTCATACTCCGGGTAGAAGCACAGCACAGTGTTTGTGTCCATAAGTCCAAGCACAGCAAACACAATTGACGCTACCACAGCATGAAAAACATCACTTACCCCAAACCCACTTATGCTGCTGGCGTACTCCGGTGGTGGAGTGGGAGCCAAACCCCAGGGTGTAACCACCACGTATTGCCTCTCTCCCTTTTCATCGGTGTAACTGTCGGTGAAGGAAGCCAGGAAGCAAACAAGGAGACAGATTCCAAAGAGGAAACTGCTAAGGTACTTATTGACGGCGGCGTCACAGTGGCCGCTGTTCGTTGCAGCGGAGTTTAGGGTTTGGTACACAAAGACAGTGCCAGTGGGAAGGAACTTGACGAGGTTGCCAAGGTAACTAGTAACTGATATGCTTGACATGCTTAAATGAATCTTAGTTTCTTCACATAGGCTTTGTTAGAGTTGGAGGATGAATTGATTGGTTGCACGCACTTAAACTTAAGTGTTGTTTCTTTCTTTTGTGGATACATTTTTTGGACAACCTATTGTTGCTTTATATAGAAGACTAGAAGTAGAGAAAGTGAGACAGAGTTGTAATGGTTCTAGGCAAAATGGTGGAAATTAAGTTCGTGCTAGTTTTTGACCGGCAAACGTATGCCAATCCAAAAATTACGTTTACATGTACAAGCAATTAACACAGCTGAAACGTGATTGTGAAGGTCAAAATCGCGTTTCAATGCCAGACTAAATATGTTTTGGTTTGTGGTCTCGGTAATTCACGGCCGAATTAATTAAGGATTTACAATATAATTAAAATTGATTATGGGACATACGAACAAATTCCTTGCTTTCTGACCTCAAGAAATTAGTGGGGAATTGATGAATGGCTACGTACTAAATCACACATCATATACACTAACCTTACATGATTAATGATAACGAGGGTTTTAGATAATTAGTAAAAAGATGTTAAATTCATATTTTGCGCCGCCATACAAAAAAATAAGATGCTGGAAATTTTTCCAATTGTGATAAGCTACACTAACTTAATTAGTCCAAGAAAGAAAACGACAATAGTAAAAACAGAAGAAAATAATGAATGGATAATAACAATTAAGATGGCATTATTTAGAAACAAGTTGAAAATGATTAGGTTTTGAGTTTCTTATTTACTTATATATTTTCTTTCACTGGTTGTTAAGGCACAAGCTTCAATGTGGAGCACGTTTGGTAGCATGAAGATTATTCGTTTGTCCCAGTCACAGAAAATACATTAAGAGTTTTTCCCCTGTCATCAAAGAGTGTGTATATATATATATATATATATATATATATTTTATTTTATTTTTAACAAGTCAACCTCCTACCAATTAATGCCATTCTAATTAAGGGCTGCTTGTAAAGTCTCTAATTCGTAAGTGCATCCTTATGAAGATAATCTAAATGACTTGCTACGTTCAGCTACTAAGAGCTAGCTTCCATTACAGAAACAGTATCATGCTTACGTACAAAGATCATAGAAATTTGATTATGATCTCCACTCATCTGTTCTACTAAAATGGTGGAAAGTTCGTACGTGATGATTTGGCCGGGCTTTTTCTACATTCCAAGCTTTCAGTAGCAGACTTAATTTGAAATTTCCCTGTACTATATAGCTTATGGAGAATTTAATATAACAATCCTAAAATCCAAAATGACGTTCATAGGCAGATGCAACTGTGCTCAAACGTGATTTTGGGGGTCAAAATCACTTTTGAACGCCAAACCAAATATCTAGAAATAAAAGAAAAAAGAATTAAGATATTGAGAGTTTTAGAAAATTTAGAGGAGAATTTAGATTCACAAGTCTATGCCGTCAAGTTTTTAAAAAGTAAGATGCTGGCAATTGGGCAATTTGTCCGAAATAATGCAATTAGACAAACTATTTACACAAATGGTGCACATTTGAAACTATTTATATAAAATGGACACTTTTGAATTTTTTTATTAATATCTGAATCAGAGTGAAACAGGCTTTTCTGTGTGTAAAACGTGTATGAATTAAATATGCTTTAGGACAATTTATCTCAAAAGCGTGAACATTATTCACAGAATTTTCTATTAAAAACATAAAAAGATACACGCTTTTAGAGAAAAACATATTCGTAAACAACACACTTTAGAAGAAGTGAACACGCTTTTGCCAAACCAATCTCTCAAAAGTGAGGAACACGCTTTAGGGGAGGGGAGACACGCTTCAGAAATTTGAGGATGACTCTTTAGGCAAAAGCGTGACTCTTTTAACTAAAGCGTGACTCTTTAGGCAAAAGAGTCTTCCAAATGGAACACTCTTTTACCTAAAGCATGTTCCTCAAAGGTTGCAGCATGTCTCCTCTCCCTCCAAAAGTGTGTTGCGGCTACCCTTAGGGTTTGGGATTTCAGGTTTAGGGTTTAGGATTTTGAGTTTTAGGATTTGAGATTTCAAGTTTTGGAATGGGGTTTAGAGTTTAGGGTTTTGGAATGAGGTTTAGGGTTTTAGGTTTGAGATTTTGGAATGGGGTTTTGGGTCTATGATTTAGGGTTTTGGGTTTCAAAATGGGGAATGAGGTATGGGGTTTCAGGTTAAGGTTTAGGGTTTTGAGTTTAGGATTTAGGGTTTGAGAATAAGGATAAGGTTTTAGGTTTCGGGTTGGGGTTGGGGTTTTGGGTTTTAGGTTTGAGGTTTGAGATTTGGGGTTTCAAGTTTAGGGTTTTAGAATGGGGTTTAGGGTTTTAAGTTGGGGTTTAGAATTTAGGGTTTCAAAATAGGGTTTAGGGTTTGAGATTTTAAGTTTAGGGTTTGGCATTTAGAAATGAGGAATGGGGTTTCGGGTTTCGAGTTTGTGAGACACGCAGCAACCTTTGAGGAACATGCTTTAGGCAAAAGAGTGTTCCATTTGGAACACTTTTTTGCCTAAAGAGTCATCCTCAAATTTCTGAAGTGTGTCTCCCTTCCCCTGAAGCATGTTCCCCACTTTTGAGAGATTGGTTTGGCAAAAGCGTATTCACTTCTTCTAAAGCATGTTGTTTAAGAATACGTTTTTCTCCAAAAGCGTGTATCTTTTTACGTTTTTAATAGAAAATTTTGTGAATAGTGTTCACGCTTTTTAGATAAATTGTCCTAAAGCGTGTTTAGTTCATACACGTTTTACACAAAAAAAAACGTATTTCGCTCTGATTTAGATATCAATAAAAAAATTCAAAAATGTCTCTTTTACGTAAATAGTTTCAAATATGCACCATTTGTGTAAATAGTTTGTCTAATTATATTATTTCGGTCAAATTGCTTGGCAATTGTGATAAGCTAAAACTAAGTTAGTCCAAGAAAAATGACGACTGCTAAAACAAAAGAAAACAATGAATGAGTAGGAACGATTAAGAGGGCATTATATATAAAAGGCAAGTTGGAAATTATTGGGTAGGAGGCTAGGATTTCTTACAAAGACTAAATTATTCAAATTCTCATTATTAATATATTACATATTTCTAACTAAAAAATTTAGCTTTACCTATCTAATAGAAAGAAAAAAAAAAACTACATCTTATGGGTTATCTAGTTTGGAAATTTTATTTTATTCAAATAGATTATATTATCTCCTTATATATTAAAACGCATGCAATATTCAGCAATTAATATCTTTAATATTTCAAAACTGATGTCATTGTAAGGGCCGCTTGAAAAGTCTGGTGGTATCCTGTGATTATAAGTGCACTATTCTGAAAATTGAAGATAATCTAAACAAACATTAATCAGCAATTTATAAGAGCTTGTTTTCAACTAGCTAGAGGAAATTTATTATGATGCGTGCAGGTTATACCACTGAATTCAGCATACTAGTGAGACAATGTAACTTGTGATCACGCTGAAATTAGTACCTGCTCAAAAATATAGATAAATATCATTATTATATTATTTCTCATATTAAATTCTTATGATTTCAGTATAAATCACGCTGATGCATATATGTAATTTAAAGTCACTATTCATGCATTACAAATAGTATTACGAATTCTTGGAGTTCATTTGTTAGGAGGAATTTATTGATTATTATTTTTGTCTTAAATAGAAATTAATTTTATATTCAAAGGGTATGAGAATAGTGTAAACCAAAAAAAAAATTAAATTATGAGTCCCACATAGAATATAAGCAAATAACCCTTGGGTCATGGGCAGTAGAAAAACCAAGTGAAAATGCAAATCACATCACGCAGCCGCGCAGTGAGCACAGAGCGAATTATTCTTTAGCCTTTTACCCGCACATGGCGGCATACGCCAATTTTTATCAGAGCGTGTCCCATTGGGAGCAGCTCTGCAGTTAAAGACCAAAAATGTTTTCAACCCTTTTTAAAAGAGAAGATCCAAACAAGGAAAAATGGACAAGGAGACTATGAAATTGTTATTTC
Source organism: Cercis canadensis (assembly GCA_003255065.1). Classification (NCBI taxonomy): domain Eukaryota; kingdom Viridiplantae; phylum Streptophyta; class Magnoliopsida; order Fabales; family Fabaceae; genus Cercis; species Cercis canadensis. The sequence goes on from QAOA01005666.1 coordinate 453,928, forward strand.
TCAACCAATTACATGGGAACTACATTTATTATCACAACTTGTAAAAGAATCTAAACCCATCAAAATCCAACTGGGCTTATCCACTTATTGCTACACTTACTCTTTACCAATCTTTTTCCTAATTAACCAAAACAAACTAAGCAATCTATTTTTTTTTTTCAAATTAACTAAAATAAAGAAGAAGGAAATTAAACCTTGACATCAAATTACGCCATGTTCTCAAGACCAGACGCTCCCAAGCATAGTAAACACAAATTTATAGTAGCAGCTATACAGGAGGAGTAGCACTAGTAGGAGGAGGAGGAGGAGTAGTAGTACTAGTAGGAAGAGGAGGAGGAGTAGTACTAGTAGGAGGAGGAGGAGGAGTAGTACTAGTAGGAGGAGGAGGAGGAGTAGTGTTGTTGTTCTTGGAGAGCTCGAGATTAGAAGGAGGAGGGGTAGGTGTAGCACTAGTACTAGTGGATGCTGGAGGGTATCCAAGTCCATGGCGATTGTAGGGGAAACAGGTGCAGGTCACACAAGGAATAGCCAAAACAACCGGAGGCAGAAGCTGCAGCAGAGTCCTCTTAGTTGACTCATACTCCGGGTAGAAGCACAGCACAGTGTTTGTGTCCATAAGTCCAAGCACAGCAAACACAATTGACGCTACCACAGCATGAAAAACATCACTTACCCCAAACCCACTTATGCTGCTGGCGTACTCCGGTGGTGGAGTGGGAGCCAAACCCCAGGGTGTAACCACCACGTATTGCCTCTCTCCCTTTTCATCAGTGTAACTGTCGGTGAAGGAAGCCAGGAAGCAAACAAAGAGACAGATTCCAAAGAGGAAACTTGTAAGGTACTTATTGACGGCGGCGTCACAGTGGCCGCTGTTGGTTGCAGCGGAGTTTAGGGTTTGGTACACAAAGACAGTGCCAGTGGGAAGGAACTTGACGAGGTCGCCAAGGTAACTAGTAACTGATATGCTTGACATGCTTAAATGAATCTTAGTTTGTTCACATAGGCTTTGTCAGAGTTGGAGGATGAATTGATTGGTTGCACGCACTTAAACTTAAGTGTTGTTGTTTTCTTTTGTGGATACATTTTTTGGACAACCTATTGTTGCTTTATATAGAAGACTAGAAGTAGAGAAAGTGAGACAGAGTTGTAATGGTTCTAGGAAAAATGGTGGAAATTAAGTTCGTGCTAGTTTTTGACCGGCAAACGTATGCCAATCCAAAAATCACGTTTACATGTACAAGCAATTAACACAGCTGAAACGTGATTGTGAAGGTCAAAATCGCGTTTCAATGCCAGACTAAATATGTTTTGGTTTGTGGTTTCGGTAATTCACGGCCAAATTAATTAAGGATTTACAATATAATTAAAATTGATTATGGGACATACGAACAAATTCCTTGCTTTCTGACCTCAAGAAATTAATGGGGAATTGATGAATGGCTACGTACTAAATCACACATCATATACACTAACCTTACATGATTAATGATCACGAGGGTTTTAGATAATTAGTAAAACGATGTTAAATTCATACTTTGCGCCGCCATACAAAAAAATAAGATGCTGGAAATTGTTCCAATTGTGATAAGCTACACTAACTTAATTAGTCCAAGAAAGAAAACGACAATAGTAAAAACAGAAGAAAATAATGAATGGATAATAACAATTAAGATGGCATTATTTAGAAACAAGTTGAAAATGATTAGGTTTTGAGTTTCTTATTTATTTATATATTTTCTTTCACTGGTTGTTAAGGCACAAGCTTCAATGTGGAGCACGTTTGGTAGCATGAAGATTATTCGTTTGTCCCAGTCACAGAAAATACATTAAGAGTTTTTCCCCCTGTCATCAAAGAGTGTGTACATATATATATATATATATATATATATATATATATATATTTTAACAAGTCAACCTCCTACCAATTAATGCCATTCTAATTAAGGGCTGCTTGTAAAGTCTCTAATTCGTAAGTGCATCCTTATGAAGATCATCTAAATGACTTGCTACACTCAGCTACTAAGAGCTAGCTTCCATTACAGAAACAGTATCATTCTTACGTACAAAGATCATAGAAATTTGATTATGATCTCCTCTCATCTGTTCTACTAAAATGGTGGAAAGTTCGTACGTGATGATTTGGCCGTGCTTTTTCTACATTCCAAGCTTTCAGTAGCTGACTTTGAAATTTCCCTGTACTATATAGCTTATGGTTTGGGGGTCAAAATCACTTTTGAACGCCAAACCAAATATCTAGAAATAAAAAAAAGAATTAAGATATGGGGAGTTTTAGAAAATTTAGAGGAGAATTTAGATTCACAAGTCTATGCCGTCATGTTTTTTAAAAGTAAGATGCTGGCAATTGTGGTAAGCTACAACTAAGTTAATCCAAGAAAAACGACGACTGCTGAAACAAAAGAAAACAATGAATGGGTAGGAACGATTAAGAGGGCATTATATATAAAAGGCAAGTTGGAAATTATTGGGTTTTAATTTTCTTATTTAATTATATATTTTCTTTCACTATTAGTTGGCCATGTTTGACTAGCATGTTAAATAAACTTAAAATGATAACTTCATTGCCCATGTTGACCCGTTACAGATAATACATTACATGCAGTTCCTACCATTTTCATCAACAGTACATCAGTTTATTTAAATGCCTGTTACTTCATTGGTATATATATATTTATCATCTCAATCTCATTCTAATAATTATATTGCCATTTTTTAAGGGTTGCTTGAAAAGTCTAATACACAATTAATTCACTGCAATATAATCCTTAACAATTTACTACAATCAACATCTAAGAGCCAGTTTAGGGTCTGTTTGTTTCAATAGAAAACTTTTCTTCTAAAGGAGTACCCAATTTCTTTTAAGAGATCCCAACCAACATGTGAGTAGAATTATTAGTAAAGTACATTTACGAGCATCTACCAGCAAATTATCGATTTCAATATTTAACATTATATATAGAGGATAAGTTTACTTGGATAAATATATCTTTTTAACTCATTTTATGATAAAATAACAAGTGCTCAATTCCTCTTATAAAAAAATTTCAATATTTCTAGTTGCATAATTCATACATACACTTAATTATAGTTGTGCATTCTTGTGAATACAATTACCAAAAGAGAAAAATAAAGAGTTGGTGAGTAGTCAAATCACTAGATATATATAACAAGCATTTAAATTAATAAATATGCGCCAGACAAGGTAAAAAAAATTTAATGGTAAAATTCTTAAATTAATTTACTTTTTTTTAAAAAAAAAAATTCATTTCGTTCTTGGAATAAGTCAATGTAGGATTGCAACAATTGGTTACAAAAATGTACCATTTTTTATTGTTTTCTTGGTGTAATTAATGAAGTGTCCATAAATTCCAATCTTGAAGGCTTGAAATTAATATAATTAAAGCACGTTATTTCGTAAGGCAAAATCTATAATATATGCTTGTATTTTCGTCTTCGTTTCCTTTTGCAAAATCTGTGATTCCACATTCAAGATTGAAGCTTCTCTTTGCGTTCTCATCAGGGGTGTACACCGATAAGGTACGATCAGATTGGAGGCTATTTGCCAACCGACCGACCACCGTCAGGTGAGAATTTTCCCTACCTGTTATCGACCAACTGTTCAAGGAAATTGGTGGTTTTGGTTCCACAAGGACTGGGTTGGCTTGGGCGGGTTGAGCTAGTTTGTCTTTGACTACCATGACTGTTGAGAAATAGAGAGAATGGTGGATCAATAAATGGGGAAGAAGAGAGTAGTTAGTAAGTTGAGAGAGAGAGGGTAAGCCTCGTGGGAGAAGGAGAATAAAGAAAAATGAGAGAGAAAAAGTGGAAATGTATAAAAAGATGAGAAAAAAATAAGTGGAAAAATAAAAAACTTTAAAGGACTTAGTGGGAAAGAGAGATAAAATTAAAAAGAAAATATAAAAATTTAGAATTATGTAGACTTAGAATTACATGCAAGGCAGAAAAATTAAAAAAATTGTATGCATAATTATTATTTGGTTGGGTTTAGTTTCTGTTGGCTTTTCTAAGCTAAAACTAAATTAACAGACTTAAATCGGTTCATTGAATGTCAACCATCCGATCTCGCCCTGGCGCCATCTAGAACCGTTCAATTTGCTTGTATTTGGCCAGTTTCAAACGAGTTCTGATGGGTTTACCGGGTTATGAATATCTATAGTTCCCATGCAAGATTATATCACAAAATCATTTTAGATAGAAGCCTGTCATCTCAATATTTGGCAAATTAGTGATGACGTAATGATTAATTTAAACCAGTGAGTTAGCCCTTCCACCGATTGATCATAGATTACAAACAAATAACATTCTTTATAAGCATGTTATTTTGAGTCCACTTTCAAAGAAAGTAGGCTTCAACTAGTTAAACTCAATTATATATATATCATCAAATAAGAACACTCCATGGTGTGCTGATGAGGCCCAGGCTAATTGTCTTCCTGGCCCATTCAACACAATAAAGTCTAAAAATGAATTTGCCATTTAGACCCAACACAAAAGGAATGAATTGAACCAAAAAAAAAATTTACTTTGTCGTCTTTGTGAGTATTTTCCTCGTAACTTCCCAAGGGTTTATTATCTAGCATTTAACTTCTAATATTTTTAACCTAAAGGGTTTATCTAGCGATAAGAATACAATAGATTCATTCAAATTAGCCCAGGTTCAAATCTCAAGGTCAATATCCAAATTTTTTTTATAAATTATCCTAAATACACCAGACTGATGTATATTCTAGGAAGCATGGCGTGTGACTTACCAACAGTATCTCAAGTCTCAACACGTGTTGCTAAAGGGTCATGCATAACAGAAAAAGGAATGAGGATGAGACTGAGGAGAGGAAAGAAAGGAGGTTGCTACTTTCTACCACTATATTCTACACATATAGATATAGGTCACCCTCTACTTTTTTTGTTTTCTTTGGGTTAAAAAGGGTGGGGATTGGGGGACGAAGCAAAGCTATCTAAAACATCAGCTCTCATTTTCAAATGTATATACAAGATAACAAAATGGTTATATATATGTGTGTGTTATAAGACCTATATCTACATTATCATTTTCAATTCCCATACTTAATTGGCATATCCATCTTTTAAGCTTGTTTGTATCGGGCACTATTCGGGCAAAATCTCCCACAGCCCTAGCACTGGGTGCTTTATGGACTAACTGGTGGAGACAAAACGATTAATAAAATGTTGAAATTTTTGCACCATTTAAATTTATACTGATTTGTCACTTTAATGATNAAAAAAAAAAAAAAAAAAAAAAAAAAAAAAAAGGGAAACAACAAATTAAACTAAAAAAGATAAGCATCTTATTTATTTATATGTTCTCCAGTACTAGCTATATGATTGATCTATTAATATAAAGCGCGAAGGATAGCAGTATTGGGAAGGGATTTTCCTTTTTTTTTTTCTTGGGAAGGAGCAATATAGCAGTATTCACTATTAATTGAATCTGATTATTTTTTTAAATCTATTTATGTGATTAAAAGGAAGATACTTGATAATTTTTTATAGCTTGCGGAAAGCCTTTGTCATTTAACCCAAAAAAGGTATATATCCAATCAAACTTCTTCATTTGATAAGCCAATGTTACATCTCAAACCAAAATAAAAAAAATGAACTTGTAAAAGAGAAAATAAGCAACCAAATATGAACTTGTAAGAAATTGAAGTGAAATGTAACCATGCATATAATTATGCACGTGGGAGATGATAGGCTAGGCCTTTTGGGAGGTGCTGGTGGAGTCATCACTAGTGGGGTATCCAATTCCATGGCGAGTATTAGGAAAGAGCATGAATATGGCACCAGAAACAACCCCAATAGCTGGAGGCAGCACCTGAAGCAGAACCTTCTCAGTTGACTCAAAATCAGGATAGAAGCAGTGCACGGTGTTGGTGTCCAAAAGTCCCAAAACAGCAAACACGATCAAAGCAAGGAAAGCATGCACAAAATCTCCGAACCGAAGCTTATACACCGACAAGTCCACGCCGTCAGAGGCCGTGGAGGGCCAGATACCGTTGGTTGTTACCACGCCGTAGTGTCTGTTTCCGTCGCTGCCTGTGTAACTGTCTGTGAAAGAAGCAAAGCAACAATTGAAAGCACAAACCACGAGGAGAGTGGCGCTTAGGTATTTGTTGAGGGTGTTGCAGTGGCCGCTGTTGGTCACAACAGGGATAAGGAATTGGAACATAAACACTGTGCCTGTTGGGAGCAGCTTAATGAGGTTGCCAAGTCCTGAGAGTGTCTTCCCTGAGAGACTTGAATTATTCTGGGTGCTTGTACTTGTGTTAGTGTTTGAGGTTGAGCTGCTTGCACCCATTTTGAGTATTTTTCTTATTGTAAACCTATTACCTAACGGAGAGCTTTGAAGGTCAAGTTTCAGAAACTGCTCTAGCTTGTGCTTTTCTCTTCTGGGTATTTTCTGGGTTCTGCTATGTGTTTTATACAAGTGGAGGGAGGGAAGAGGGGGAGTTAGTTGCTTCTACGCAAAATGGTGGGGGGTTTGTGATGTAGCTAGTGTTGCTTTTACTTTTCGAAAGAATGGGCTTGAATTCTAATTCAAGCTTTTAGGAGGTTTGAAATTTATGGACACACTTAATTATATGGAGACGTCATTATAACTGCTCCAAAAAGACATTAAAATTAAGAAAAATGCTAGATAATTAAACTTTTTTTTTTTGATAAATTTGTTACTAAACTAGGTATTTATAACTAACCACATTTCATATATATATATATATTATCTCTACTACTTTGCTTTCGATGATTTATAATTAAGTACACTTTAGAATAGCAAAAAGTTTGTCAAAAAAAATTTAACTCCCTAGCATTACTCTAAAATTAAAAGAGCCACAAGGACATCGCAAGTCAACAATTTAACCTTGAGTATCCCATCAAAGCCACTAGGTATAAGTGTGAGTAACTTGACATGTGTAGTTTGGAAAAATATCAAGGACTGAAACCTCTATACTACTAGCATTTTTTTAAAAAAAAATTGAGTATCCAATCAAATCAATTTTAAATTAAATTTTCATTACGTTCACGAGAGAGAGGGTAGATTATTTTTATTATATAACCTCTATTGAAAATAAATTAAAATTAAATAAGATTAGGTAATCATTGGTTACGTGGGAACAAATTATGAGGAGGTATGACGTTATTTCTTTGAATAAACAAATTAGTTTAACGATATTCTCAGTTTGATAATTCTCTAATTGAGGGCACAAAGAAAATTAGGTTTTTTTTTATTATTTATTCTTACACATTCTCCTTTCCCAGGATGATTCAATCAGCATGAAGCGTGTAGGATACCCCCAAATTTGATGATGTAATTTGCCCATGTTGACCCCAAATATATATATATATATTATTCACCAGTTAGGGTATTTTCATTTAAGTTTTTGTGTATTAAGACTAAATTTTTCTTCAAGTAATTTTATGAGCGTACTCCCAAATTGGGCAAGAGAAAAAAAATTTGGATGTCAAGTCTAGAATTCGAAGCTTAGCTAACTTACATCTAAATTTAATTTTGATATTTTGAAAGAAGAACTTTTTTTTTAGATGAACAAAAAATAGGTATATTCTCTATTCAGTTTTTAAAATGTTTTATTAATTATTTCTTTGAGCTGATTATTTGATTAAATAATAGTATGTTGTTGTTATGTGATTACTTAAGTAGTTAGACTTATAAAGACATAACTACATTTTAATTCCTTGAAGTTGAAATAAATAGATATCAAAACCATATAATTCCTCAGAATTTTCGCCTTAACTAGCATTTAGAGTTTGTTTAATTTCCATCAAAATAAAATTATTATTTATCCAGGTATAAAGTACGTACTTAGTTACACAAACGTCACGCAAACTCAAACCCAAATCACTCAAATTAGTCTAAATTTGAATAATTTTATGAGTAAAACTATTGATTAACAAAAAAATTAGACTGATAGCTTTTCTTTCTTTCTTTCTTTCTTTGGTAATATTAATAGGCCCTTATCTCCTTGGCCTCTCTTTCCAAATCAGTGAAGAGTTTTGGTTGTTATGGGAAAACATATGTTTTAGCCAAACTTAAATAGAAGCTAAATTATATCATTCTTCATTAATTCAACTACGCTAGCTACATGTACCTTAATTAGGCAAATGAGATTAGGAAATTATATATGCATGCAAGCAATTACGCATGATTTGGATTCTGTCACGTACAATATATACCTAATTAATCCACTTGTGACTGGTGGGTGTCACAGTTTGGTCACTTTTCCTATCTTCAAGGAATTGAATTGGTCATAGAGCTAGCTAATTGCTTGAGTTGGACATTACCAGATTAGCATATTTTCTTTTCTTTTAGAACAACACCACAAAACATCAAGGGGTTAACTAGAGAAAATTAACCATCACCAAGTTGGAACTTCAAATGTCCTCAAAGGTGGTGCGCGGTTGGCAAGATTGACCTCTGGTAATTATAATTAAGTCAATTATTACTATGTGGTTTTGATAGCAGCCATGCCCAACAAAAGGAATAGCACTGCTTTAAACTTTAGACTTTGGACTTTTAATTTGAACCACAGAAGATTATGAGTCTAATCTACAAATGAATGACTAAATGAGGCTCTTATTAACTGCTCTAATTAAGATTTTTCTTAACTACCATTCTTTGTATTTAATTAACTGGTCTAATTAATATTTTTCTTAACTACCATTCTTTGTATTTAAATGAGGCTCTTATTAATTGGTCTAATATTTTTCTTAACTACCATTCTTTGTATTTTTTTTCTTTCTTTATTTTTGTGCGTGGAAGGGAGACGGCAGAAAGGATTAAAATACAGAAGAAAGAAAGAAAGAAATTAAAATCGTTCACTTATGGCTAACCACAACTGCATGCAGAACAGTCAACAGAACTAACAGAATAGAAAGTTTTTTCTCATTTTGTCAATTTCTACAGGTTCGATATGAACAAGTCAATGTTAGAGTTTTTGTTTGGCAAATGTTAGACCCAAGTTGACCTCGTCATATGTAGGATAGAGGAAGAAAATAGAAACTGCAAGCTTGTTTGGTTTTGTGGTTCCAACAAACAGTCAAGCTTGTAACTTGTTTAGAGCTATTGGGCTACTTAGGTTGGGCTGAAGACTGTTTCCAGTGCAGTCCATTAATTAAGGTACAGCAGATAACAGATTGTCTCACACTCTCTTGCTCAATTGGTTTTTGGGGTGGATGGCATTAACTTCTTTGAAGTCTAACAAAGTGGAAGTATGTGAAAATTAGAGTAAAAAGTCATTTTAGTTTTCAAATAATGCAGTGAAAATTATTTAGATTCTTGAAAGACTTTTTTGGTATCATTTGAATGTTTTAATGTTCAAAAAGTCGATCAAAAAGATTTTTTTCAAGGACTCAAGTGAAACAAAAATCTTTCAAGGAACTAAGTAATTTTTATAGCATCTTTTGAGTACTAAAATGATATTTTCTAAACTAAAAACAACATATCAATGGATAATCTTACCTAGCCTTGATGGAATTCAGATATGAAATCTCCAAGATTGAGTATGTAGTGGTCAACATTAAAATTTGAGAGTTTTGGTTGTAAGAATAGAAATAAAAACATCAAAAAGGGACAAGACAATAAGCGATTCACAATCACAAAGGGATAACAAACAAGGTTTGGATTGACAGCACTTGGGTTTTGCCACAAGTGTAGATATGACCAATGTGGATGACAACTGCCGATACCTTTGAGAGTTGAGGCCCTCGTCCACAGTCCACAGAATCTCACCTCTTAAAGCTACACAACAAAAAAATAATGCAGATTGTTGTCTGGTTTATAGCCACTGAACTTGATCCCATATAACATTTCTTTGTTATTCTTCTGTATTTTAATAAAAATCTTAACATATAACAACACGTGATTTATTAATTTTTACATTATCAGTGAATTAAAGTTAAATTTAAAAAAAGAGTTACACACTCTATGAATGATATTTGACAAGAAAAAATCACTCAACTTTTGTTGTCAAGATAAAGATTGTCACTACTCTTGCCTAACTTTCAATTCTAATAAAATTACCTTACAAATTTTCCTTTCTTATCTTTGACGCCTTTTCCTCCTTTGCATAGAAATTTACCTCAACGTACTCCACAAGTAATTTACTTAAGTTCCATTTCAGAAAAAACAAAAAATAGGACATTTAAGTTATGTGATGAACTTCGTAAAACAAAACACATTTAACCACTGTTTCTTAGACTGGACACTAGACCTTCCATCCTCTTCTTGTTTGTTTTTTTATCATATTTTAGATAATCATTTTTGGGCATCGAGAATGTTGCATGAAAATTTTACATTGCCAAACTGAAATTCTTAGAAGACTTCAAAATTTCCTAATTTATTTTTTGATATATTTTTTTTTATATTGTGCTGTTGTTATATTTTATAAAAAAAAATTATATATTTTAACACATACTAAATATCTTAATTTTTAAAATTTTTATAATGATACAAAAATTACACTAAATTTTACTAAATTCTACCCTACTAAAAACATAAAATAATGTTACCTCAGAGAAGAAAATAGCATAGTCCTCACCTTTACTTTATATCAGGAACATTTTCTTGATCATCTCATATAAACTGACTTAAATATTTATGGATTTTGATTGTGGAAAAATAATAACAAATCTATCAACTATTCTTTCCCATGTTTTCAATGACTAAACGTGTCAAGGGAGACGCAAACGAGTAGAATTTCTGCATTTATAAGAATGTCTTAGAAGAGCAAGACCATGTCAAAATAAGAACGCAGAAAAGACAGCAGTTCCTCAAGTAAGAAAACCAGAAACTAGTATGCAAAAACCAGAAACTCCATTTGGAACTATTAACAATCGCAATTCCAAATCAAGCTGCAATTTACTTTCAATTTGCTTACCTAGACTCACAGCTCAAAGGGAAATGGTATAATCTCGTAAAAATTATTCATAGAAAATGAAGATTTCTGCACTACCATCCTACTCTGAGGTCTGAATCTAAATTTTTATATTTCATTTTTGTTAGGGGGAAAAAATACCAAGTTTTTAATTAATTACAGGGTTTCCTCTTTTAGAAACCATGAATATGAGCCTTGAATAAGAAAGAAAATAAAAATAAAAAGAGGGTATCAATTCAAGGCATAATAAACAAGAGAAACAAAAATCAAAACAGGAAATTTACGAAATCTGCCCAAACTTTCCCTAAATTTAATCTTACTTTACAGTACAAAAGGGTAAAAGGCGCTTGCAAATNTTTTTATATTTCATTTTTGTTTGGGGGAAAAAATACCAAGTTTTTAATTAATTACAGGGTTTCCTCTTTTAGAAACCATGAAGATGAGCCTTGAATAAGAAAGAAAATAAAAATAAAAAGAGGGTATCAATTCAAGGCATAATAAACAAGAGAAACAAAAATCAAAACAGGAAATTTACGAAATCTGCCCAAACTTTCCCTAAATTTAATCTTACTTTACAGTACAAAAGGGTAAAAGGCGCTTGCAAATTCACAACAGAGCAGAAATCATTGGCAGTGACAGCTCACATAAACCCACCCAACGACTTTCCGGATTTTACAAATCAATCCCCCATTTCCTCCCTTCTATTTTTTATGCTCTACACTGAGATTACATCCTAAATAAATTTACCCATAACAACTCATTAACAACCCCAACCAGATCATACATACGTTCATACACTATCCCAAACTTTTTTAACAATTTCGCCCCTAACATTATCCCCAATTTCAGTTCTACCCTTCCGTTTAAAAAAATCACGGTTGGATCCGAACTTGAAACTGGGGAGGGCGTAGGGAGACGAAAGTCGCGTAGGCGTCAACAAAGAAGTTTCTAGATAAGACTTAAAAGAGAGGAGTGAGAAATGGATAATATCCGGATCCATTAAGACCCAAAACCCGGATATTAATCCCGTTTTTCTGTCATTCAAGCCGGAGCAGACGCCGGAGATCCCGCGTCGCAGAGTCGTCGACGACCGCCGAGAGCTGCTTCTTAGAAAAAGAAGGCAAAGGAAGCGCGCTCGGCGACGGAGACACCGCGAACGCCGATCCGGCGTATACGTCACTCATCAGGCTGGCGGGTGCTGATGCATGCTTCAAATCCACAATCCGGATCTGCTTGGGCACCATTTCCGGGTCCGGACCCAATCTCTGAGTCCCACAAACCACCAAATCATCACCTTCCTTCTTCAAGGCCTCGCTTTTGATCTTCGAGTCCAGCGACTCTCCTCGCCTGAGGATAGTCACCTTCTCCATAACCAAACTGCTCTTCGCCATCTTCAAATCATCGGAGCTCGATCTCTTCGAGACCGAGGCCTCCGGTTGCTGCTGGCTCGAAACACCAACCCGCTTCCTCTGGTCCACTCTCTCGGACCGAGTGGCCGGTTTCCGGTTAGATCTCGAGTTAGCTGCATAATAATTATTGCTAGGATTATAGTAATTCCCGTACCTCCGCCGTGAAAACGTCGCCGGAGGGAATCTGATCCGTTCAGTCAAAATATTCTGGGGCCGTAACACCTCCGTACCCATGGTGGGTAATTTTCAAATCCTAAAGAGAATACTTGAGAAGAGAAGCAGACTAGCAGAGAGATATACAGAATAGAAAACCAAAAATCAAAATCAGGGGTATGAGCGTTTAGATCTAGGCCCTAATAAAAGCTTCTTCTTTTTTTTTTTTTCCCTCCCCGCCTTAGTGTTCCTCACAAACCCATAGGAAAAGGAAGGAGGAGGTGATTTTTGGTGTTTTTCTTAGAATTTGATTTTCCTTTCTGCTCTGCTGTTTGCGTGAACCTGTTTTGGAGAACTCATTTCTGAAGGGGCCGATATATAGGTGATGAGGAAGGAGACAAAGGTGGGGTTGGGTGGGAGTTGGTTTCCACCGACCTTCGTCAATTGACGCGTGTGGATAGATGGGCATTACATTACAGAAGAGAGAGAAAAGCCGCCTCGTTTGAGTGAAGGAGGACAGGTGGCTGACCTGACTGGGTCTATCGGTGAGGTGGGCCCAGGGACGCGATGTCTGTTATAACGGTGACTGTGAGTCCTTGGTTGAGCCCATGATTTTCCAATGGGTACACGTCACTCTCACTTTTTTGTCTGGTAGGGGCGCTAAGGTAACGGCGTCAAATGTGCAGGGTTAGTTGTCACTTTCCCTTCTTCTTCTTCTTCCGTGGAAATTATTATGGGTGGGATCCAGATGAGGTTGCCAAAATAATGCAAATAATTTCCTTTTACTCATCATCATCACTAAAATTTGAAAAAATGACTCAAAAAGTATAATTTTATAAAATATTTACGTAAGTAAAATAATTTAAAAAATTATTTTTAATTTAGGACAAATTTAAGATAATTGTTAAGAATAGGTCATGTTATTTTAAAATAAATCACACTATTAACAAATAAAATAATTAAAAGTCTATTATTTTAATAAATAATTTATTAAAATATATTTTATTAGTCAATTTATTCTAAAATTTACTAAAAAAAAATCATCATCACTAATTTAGTGATGATAAAGAAGGAAAATGCGAAATTGGATGTTTCTTTTTTTGGAAAAAAAAAATTGTAACAATATATGCATGTACAAAAGGGAAAAAAAAAAAAAATCCTCTAATTTAGGGGTGGATTATCTGGTTTCACTTTTGACTGGGTGGGATAAGTAAACTAGTCAAAATATAAACAAGCTAATTTGAACATAATTTTACTGCAATAGAAAAAATAAGTTGATATTACTAAATTAGTACTTTTTTTTCTTACATCAGATAGAATTATATTTATTTTAATTAGGAATATGAAAATATGAAATTTAACTTAAAATCTTAATATTTTTAACAAATCTCAGATAATACNTTATATTGTTGGTTCAATTTAATTTTTTTTTTTAAAAAAAAAACACTTCAATAAGGACAAGCAATTGAGAATGTCAATAACCTGGCCTATCTATCTCCAAATATATTTTACATTTCAAAACATAACATGCACTTTATAGACTTTAAACAAGGAAGAGGCTTAAAACTTTAGCTTTAGATAAATCAAAGTAGAAATGGCAATATAAACATGTTTACTTGACCTAATTATTCTTCCATCTTTTATGAGATTGAATTTTCTTTTTGTTGAGTGTTTTCAATAGATTTCTTTTTGTGGCTGAAAGGCTCTTGTGCTTCTTCAAGTGTTTTTAGTAGAAATTGATATAAGTTTAGAAAGAAGGAGCAATTATTTTGGTATCTCTAGAATGATCGTGTGATGGAGGCATGGCGGTCCACTGCGGTGACCATCATAAGTCATAATCATACCAACTAAACCAGTTACTTCTTCTCCCTCGTTGGGTTCACGTCGCTTGAGGAATTCTTACGTTATCTTCACCTGCCTCACTGAGGTTATACCTTTCACCAAATCTTTGACTACCCTTCTCTCCAGTATTTAGAAGAAAAAAAATGCTAATAATAACAAAATATATTAAGGGGAGGGATAAGCTATCATCCTTCTTTTAGGGTGATAGGGCTATATTCTTTTTTAGTTGGGTGAGTTTAGGTGAAATTTACAGTGTAATTTTGATATTATTGTAAATATTTCAAAAAATTGAGTCACTTAGTATATGTCAGAATACACAAATCTTTATAAAATACAAGAATGACATTATATAAGAAAATATATTAAAAAATAAATTTAAAAATTATTTTTTAGCATATTTGAATGACATGTGTACAAATTAACTATTTTTAAATTTGTTTAAAAAATTAAATAAATTATATTTTATATATAATAAAATATAAAAATTATGTATGTTTGCCACGTCAGTGTAGTATGGCATACTTACGTAGTATCATAGAATCTCTGTTTCTTATATTATAATATTCTTACATTTTATAAGAAATTATGTGTATTAATACATATTGAGTAATTTAATTTTTTGATATGTTTACAAGTTGGTTGGTTGGTTGGTTGGTTGGTTATAACTTATCAGTTAACCAAAAAAATTATTAGGTGTTTTGTAATTTAAAACGGGTAACTTGCTTCTAAATTTGTGGGTCAAACTTGACATGCTATTCTTTTTTCTTTTTTCTAGAAAGTAAATCACAAAACCGTGTGTTTGGTGACATTAGAGTATATATTATTTAATTATGAGGTATAATAATAATAACAATAATAGTCGACGTTGCTTCTTTTAAAGGACACTTGGCCATTGTTTCAATAGTTTATCATCTTTTATTTTATGGAAGAATGATATGTGTTCCTTCTTACGCATGATCGTTGTCTGTCTTTTGAGGGCCACTCCTTCATTTGGCACCCACCAATTCTCTATCTTCATTTACCAAATAAAATGATATGTTACATTTACCATTCAAACTCTCTTCAAATCTCACAAATTTAAAAGTGAACTGGGTAAATTTAAAATTTAAATAATATCTGTGTAATTCAAATTCACAGGGATGAAATTTTTTTATGGTTTAGGTAATAAAAATTCACTCTCAAATAAACTTGGCTCTGTTTTTGTTGTTAGTGAAGACTAAAACCTAAATTTCACATAAAACCTTATATTAATTGGTTTATGATAGATTTTTTTTTTCTTCATTTTTTCCTCTTTTTATTTTTCAAAATAGAATTATTTAAATCTATTAGTCGTATGAGTTATATATAATAAGAACTAGCTACATTCATTTATTAATTTTACCCTTGTATGAAATAGAATTTCACCCACGTATAATTAGAACTAAAAACCACACCAATTGACATTTCAAATGGAAGTTATTTCTCAGAAAAGATAATGTATATTTATTAGTCACATAAAATACATGGTTAAAGAAAAATATTAGACGTTTCGGTAGAATGACTTGGTAATATAGGTGTAGTATTTCTAACTCTTAATTAAAATCACTATATATTAACTTAAAAAAAAAAAATTTCCTTGCAAGTAAGGTTATTTATAGTTATTGTATTCGCTCTCTTATTTTTATTTTTGTTTCTTTTATCTCTCTTTATGGGTCTTTTTTCCCTTATGCTTTATCTGTCTGTATGTTGCACGGATATATAGCTAGTTATGTATTAATTGTATCGATTATTGAAAAATTGACACATGTACTTAATAGTTTTGGTCAAAATTAAAGGCCAAATAGCAGTGCTCAAATAAAACAACACCTTTAGGGTATGAGTTAGACAGCACTAATGCAAGTTCAACTTGTCCTCAGCAAAAGAGAAAGATATAAAGTTCAAGTAATTGGTCCTATGGCAGACAGTGGTTAAAGTAATTATAAAGCTAAACCTAATAATTGAAAGTATATATTATTATTAGCTTATAATAATACATATTAATTAAACGATACGATCTCATCTATATCACAAATTAAGTAAGCAATGGATGATTATAACATTGGATTATTTCCTGTTTAGTTTAAAGAGCATCTCGAGCTGGCTGTTTCCTTGCCATTGCCACCCGTTTGTCTTCTAATTAACACGGTTTTTATTAGTTAATTACTTTTTATAATCCATAAAATCAAAGGCAATCTTTTTTTTTTTCTTTTTTAAAGATGAACGAATGAAGATAGCCATGCAATATATAAAAAAAAAAAAAATTAAGGGCTAAAATGGATATTTCTTGCCACCTATTATAGCATATATCTTAGACAATGAGATAGACAGAAAGCCAATGACATATTAAGAGATTCATAAAATAGACAGACATAAATTCACCCAAACAAATGATAATTAATTAGTACTTGTACGGCGTTTTGACACAAATATTACATTGTATAAAAATATTTACTCAAATATTACATATTTTAAAGTATTTACACAAATATTACACTTTTTAAAAATTCAAAAAAAAAACATTTCATATAGTGGGACCCACCGGACACGTCGTGGGCCTCATGGCGTGTCTGGTGGGTCCCATGTATCCGAAATGTTTTTTTTTTGAATCTTTTTGAATTTTTAAAAAGTGTAATATTTATGTAAATACTTTGAAATGTGTAATATTTGAGTAAATATTTTTGTACAATGTAATATTTGTGTCAAAAGGCCGTACTTGTACATCTTAATATCTTATAGGACCTATTAAATATGAGCTCTTTAGAATTTTATTTTTCTTAGGTCTAATTAAATTTAGAAGGTATAAAAAAAATAAAAAAGTAGAAGCCCGAATGATAGCATTCTATATCTTATCTTATTGTGGTTTGATTTGGTCATGCATTGTAATGCCACTAAAACAGAAAAATCTGCACCATTTTATGGCTTTATGGATTTTTTTTAATAAAATAATGATCATAGATCTCCCAATTACGAACCAAGAAGATATTTATTTTTCATTTTTGGCTTAATTACAATTTTGGTCATCCTATTTTAACAATTTAAATTTTTTAGTCATCATTCTTTAAAAATGAACTATTTAATTTCTTTATATTCATAAAATATACAATTTTGGTCATTTTATCTTTAAGTCAAAATTCTTAGGTTTATTTTAAGGTGTAAAGTTCTCTAATTCATAATTCTATCGTTCAGATTGAAGAGCTACGTCTTGTGAACCTTTCCACTAAATTTCAGCTCGATCTAACAGTGGGACTCAATCCAAAATACCAAAATCATAAGTTTTCATTTAACCAAAGATCTAAACTCATTCACTGCTAGATCGAGCTAAAATTTAGTGGGAAGGTTCACAAGATGCAGCTCTTCAATCTAAATGGTTGGATTATGAATCAGGGAACTTTACACCTTGAAATAAATCTAAGAATTTTGACTTAAAGACAAAATGACTAAAATTGTTCATTTTATGAATATAGAAGAACTCAATATTTTGTTTTTAAAGAAGGTGATCAAAAAGTTCAAACTGTTAAAATAGGAGGGCCAAAATTACAATTAAACATTTATTTTTCCTTCCATTTCAAGTGGCTAGCTATTGAATATTGATCTAAGACAATGACCAACGAAAATGTAATTTAATAATCAATATAAAGACATCTGGTTATCATTAAACTTATTGCTTAAGAGTAAGCACAATCATAATAAATTAATATTTTTAATGTAGGAGAGGTGGTCATGCATCTCATGACTTTTTCTTTTTAAGATTGTAATAATTGATTTCATGTCCCCTCTCCCAAAGTTTGATAGATGGTCGCTTTACAAAGTTCAAAAGAAAAAAGATATAGTATAGTGTTTATTCCTTTGGTAACATTTGAAAGTTTAATTTCTAATTTATCTTAAATTAAAACGTAAAGTTTTAACAACCATATGTTTTATGTTAGAAATAATATTGTAAATCTATTTACCTGTTTGATTATGATGTATCTATTACAATTTTAGTATACTCTTGTATTTTAATTTCGTTCATGTATTAAATTTATGTAGAAAATAAAAGGTGAGATTGATAAGGAAAATGGAAAACATATGTTATTGGAGGCAAATGAATTTTGATTTGTTTTATTATTTTTTAACCTTTTTTCACCATAATAAATCTGGATTACAAAGATAAAAAAATTGAATTCACTTAGACTCACAAATTTATTACAATAAAAAATATGAAAATTTTTGTGTTGGATGTAACATTCCACTTTTCTAAATCAGTCATCATAATTACTTTTTAAAATTAATATTATTTGTAAAAAAAAAAAAAAGAGTGGACATAATTCTCTGGCCCCACTGAAATCTTCAATAATTCCCATTAAGAAAAGGAAGAAAAAAGTAAAAGGAAATAGTGGGAACAAATCTAGGATGCTTTTTCTAAAGTGTGGGGTCATTTGTGGGGTCAAATGAGCCTTTCTCATAAATAGTTAATTGCAAGGAATATTCCCTCTGTGTTTCCTGTTCCCTTTTTTATACCTTGGGAAGGGAAGGGAAGGGAAGGGAGGGGAGGGTTAGTGGAAACATCCTCCTAGAAAGAAAACAGAACTAAAATGTGACTGAAAACTAAAGCAGTAGTAAAGCTTAGGTGAAGATTCATGGAAGCTGTTGTATATATGTTTAAGAAGACTCTAGAAAAACAGACATGTTGTGGTCCATTCATGGAGTAGACTTAACTTTAAAAGTCTTGCAGATCCATTTATAAGACTTGTGACTTGTGAGCTGCCATTTTTGATATTTTGTTTTTTAGTTAATATTATGAATATTTTTATTTTATTTAATTAGGTATAAGATTAATTTCATTTGAGAGTTAAAATAATTATGATTGTTTTGTTTTTAACAATACTATTATTAAATCTCAAATCTTTGACTACAGTAAAAAAACACACGCTTAGAATTTAATTTGTTACCAATTCATTTTTAGCATTTTTAGTTCAATAACAAATTGATTCTTCAGGTGAAGGGTGAACCAACTTTTATGTTTTCCTTTTGGGAGAATTTCTCTAACTTGGACAATTAAGATTGTTTGAAATAGACTTTGTCCCAAGTTGGTGGTGTTCTTATATAAATTCTCTTACCACAGTAACTGTGATTTTTCACCTTTGATTGAATTTTGGTAGCAGTCTTTTATCTCATCAATGAACATTGTAGTTATAGCAGTGTATGAAGAACTTGGAGGGTGACATAAAAAGCTGGTTAAGTTATATTCATACATCAACTTCAAGCTCAAAGATAGTTTGAATGTTAAGAGGAATCTACTTATACATCATTCAGTTTTGTGGTTTGGAATGCTTACCCAAAAGTTATGGCATAGGGGAAGGGATCCAGTCATGTCATTTAAATTATGTTGCTTAGATCTAAGCCGTCTATTCCATTTAAGATCATTTCAACTATTAAAACACATTAATATTTAATGGTTGAAATGAGCTTTAATGGAATGAACGGCTTAGATCTGAGCAACATGACTCAAGTGATATGACCGGATCCAAATCCATGGCCATAGAGGGAAACTTAAGCAAAGCATTGATTTCTTTATGGGCATGGGCCAGCAACCGTATAGACAAAGTCATCAATCCCCCTCCACTAAAAGCAAACTAGATCTTACGGTTTCCTTTTCCATCTCAACTCTCAAGTTGACACCAATTTTAGTTCATAACTCCAACTGTCTCATAGACAAATGAAGAATTATTATTATTATTTTTATTTTTATGTGTAGAGAAATGGATTAATTCATATTAAAAAAAAAAAGAGAAGAAGCCTTAGTTTCGGCAATTTGATATCAATAATGCTATTTTATAAACTAATTATGTAAAATAAACACTTTCTAAACTATTCATGTAAATAGGATAATTTTGATTATTTTAATATTTTTTATACAAAAGAGAGAACACGCTATTCCTAAAAACAATGTGTATATAATGAGCATGCTATAAGAGGTATAGCGTGATCCACTTTCTAAAAGCAAACACACCAACATTAAAAAAGTCATGCTTTAGGGGGTAAAATGTGTTTTAAGAGAACATGCTAGACCTCCTAGTGCGTGACAACCCCCTAAAGTGTGACTCCCTTTTTTCAAACACGCCCCACTTCTTCTTCCTTCCCTTTTATATAAATTTTTTTTTTAAAATANAATCAAAACTATCCTATTTATATAAATATTTTAAAAAATGTCAATTTCACGTAATTAATTTATAAAACAACATTATTAAAATCAAATTGCCCTTAGTTTCAATAAAATTGCTTTTAATTTTAAGATTGTCCCTATTTTTTATCTCAAATTCGAACCTCTTCAAGTGCAAATGATAGCCTTGACCATTTAATTAACTATTTCAAATAAAAAAAAAATACAAATTATTAATTGCTCATGAAAACATATGCCCTTAGCATATTGATTTGGTATATGGTCCATACCATTGAAAGCTTTCAAATTTTGGTCATCAATAGCCTAGCTATGCTTATCCTCTGGCAACCATGTTAGGCCCATGCCTTATAATCCAATGTCCATGGAAGGCCCAACCATGTTAAACGCTCACTCAACATCTTAATACAAATTTCATTAGGAAAAAAAAAAACTTATACAAATATTAAATAAGACTAGTTGTATAAAATTGTAAACTTATATAATTGTAAAGGCTAAAAGAAGTCATAAATTGTATGATCATTTATTTGAGTTTAAAAGAAAAAAAAAATTTACATTACCAAAAAAAAAAAGAAAAAAGTTTTAGAAGAGTCAATTAATAATTTGTACAATTTTACATATTTATACATCTAATAAGCTTCGAGTTGGTCACGGGTTGAGAACTCAATGTCCCAAAAAGACAAAAAAGAAGTCAAAAGTATATGTTAAAGAAAAAAAAAATAAAAAGAAGAAAAGACAGAGGTAAGAGAGAACCACGTGTCTTTTTGTCTCTTTTCTAAAGTCCTATCCCTTCCCCATCTCATCCAAGCCACAAATTTTGGCAACACATTAGAGAATACAAAAAGAAAATTATAAATAGAAAGAAAAACCTTCTTATCACTTTTAAAACAACAAACACTGCTTAATGCTAAAACAAAACAAAAAGAAAATTAGCATAATAAAACAAAAAAAGAAAAAGAAAAAGAAAAAGTGGGAGCTAGCTCCTAGCTGAGCTACCAAGTACCAACCATGTTAGATAAAGAATCGGGTGCTTCGGCCTTCGGTCTTCCCGAGGAAGTGTTGCAAGTGCTACCGTCTGATCCTTTCGAGCAGCTCGATGTCGCCCGCAAAATCACCTCCATTGCCCTCGCGACACGTGTCAACGCCATCGAAGCAGAGTCGTCGGCGTTCCGCGCCAAGCTCGCCGAGAAGGATGACCTCATCGCCGAGCTTCAATCTCAGGTCGAGTCCCTCGACGCGGCACTTTCGGAAACCGCCGATAAACTCGTCCTCGCAGACCAGGATAAGGTTCGAACCGGCTTCCTGTGTATGTCGCCCGAACCGGGTTCTGTTTGCCCGAACCGAATTGACTTACTTGCATCCATTTTGTTGATAGGAGAGCTTGCTGAAGGAGAACGCTTCGCTTTCCAACACTGTGAAGAAGCTCTACCGAGATGTTGCCAAGGTGCTTATTACTGAGCTTTAGAATAGCTTCTGAATTTTGTTTATGAATTATGACCCATGTTTTACTTTGTTTTAGTAATATGAGTGAATTCGGATTACCCAGAATTTGTGATGAAATTGGTAACAAGACGGCATTTTTATTCCCAAACCCAGCTATTCTTTGATTTAAGTTGAAGATTATAGTAATTTGGATTTCCTTATGAGTCACGAATTTCTTTGTGGCAATGTGGAGGAAAATTCAAAAAGATAGAGTTATGAAACCTTAGGTTGGCAATTTTGATGGGTTTAGAATTTTTTCTGGATATAAGCAATTTAGCTCCCCTGATAAGTAAGTTAATTAATTTATTTACTTTTCGTACGCAACTAGGAGTAGTTTTACATGATACTCAGTAATAACTTGATGAAAGAGATACTGATAGTGGTACTTTACTAATTTATTGTCAATAATACTGAGTACACTATACTTTTTAAGGTTCACAATATAAATTACAGTAAGCTTTTAGATGGAATGGAGCATGGTGGTTGATTGATATGGGATGTTTGTGATTGGTGCACTTACAAGGTCTTAATGTAAAATGCATGCAGTTGGAGGTTTTCAGAAGGACACTTATGCAATCACTTCAAGAAGATGAAGAAAATTCTGTAAGTTTATTATTTATGCTATTTCCTGCTTAATTTATTAGTTTTGGGAGGATCAAGAGAGTTTGGTATTCCCTGAGTATCATGTAATTCTTTGACTTGTTGAAGCCTGAAGGGGTTCATTTCTTGCTGAATTTTACTAATTTCCATGTCTGGACTGTCTGAAATAGTACAATCTATTTGTTTTGAGAATATTGCTTCTTGTGCTTTTTGCCTTGTGCTCCCATTTGCCGTAGGGAGGAGCTCCAGAAATTGTTGCTAAAATACAAAGTCAAGCAAGTATCACTTCCGCATCACAGATTGGAGGTACTTTCAAGTTTCAACTTTTGCCCTATTCACTTGTCCTATATTCATTTATTTTGATCCTCAGTTCCCTACATGTAAATTGCCATTCACTTTTATGTCATTTACTTTGCTATTTGTTCTGCAATGAGTTTGTTTTAACACATACAGCATGTTAGGACACAGTTTTATTTTCCCTTTTCCATTTTCTCTTCTGGTTTGAGGAAAAGAGGTTCTTATTTTATTGCAGAAGATGATGCCACGTTACCACCTTCTAGAACTTCTTCAATGCGAATCCAAATCTCTGATATAGGAAATTCATTTGCTGAGGATCGGGAGTCTGATGGTAGGTGCAATTATCTATGAGGGAATACATACGTTTCATTTTCAATATATCAGAAAAGAAAAAAAGATGGTTTCCTTTTTGGTGTATTATTGCTGAAAACTGAACTATAATTTCCATAGGTATCCTGACTTTTATTGCATTTCTTTACTATTTTCAACATTGTAGTCAGAAGACCTCGAGTACCACATGCTCTCCTCTTAGCATCCCAAACTAGCTCCCCTCGGATCACTCCCCCAGGTTCCCCTCCTAGTCTATCTGCATCAGTATCACCATCAAGAACACCTAAACCTTTGTCCCCGAGGCGTCATTCGATTTCATTTTCAACCTCTAGAGGCATGTATGACGATAGGTCTTCAGTGTTTTCCTCTGTGCCCTCAAGTCATGGTTCAATATCAAGCTCTGACACAGCGTCACACACTGGTAAGTTTTTTCTTGTCCAAACGTGGGCAATATTTGCTTTTGTGCAAGAAGATCTGGAAATGTGTTTTTTTGGCCACTCTATGTGGTGGATAAATTTCTTGGGTTTTGCATGCACATGCGGGAATGGATGCTCAGTCCATGTTCTCACCAATTTTGTTTTTCTTATCTGTTATGCTGTAGGACGGACACGGGTAGACGGGAAGGAATTCTTTCGCCAAGTTAGGTGAGGGCATTCGTATTTGAATTTCAAAGATTATGGAATTTAGCCTCCAAAAAATCTAATGTTCTACCGAACGGTGACAATAATAGATTTACATTGTGCATGTGTATTTGTTGCTCCTTCAAAATAGTAGTGCGGAAAGACACATGCATGGAGTGCAGTTTCCATATATTAGAAGCACCTCTGCAGGATCCATGGCTTTAGCTGTCCAACTACCAATATTGATTACTCCAAAAGTTTCACTTATTTAGCAATTTGCATATTTAAAATGATATCTTGAAGCCGACGAAACTTCTTTTTGTCCCTCAACTCAATAATCTGCTTTTATGGCATACATTGCAACTTCTTTTAGCCTTATGCGCATTTTTGTTGAATTAAGTAGATTTTCATTACGGTTCTTTCTGTCTTTGAATGTGAAGTAATTCTAACTGCACTTAAACCCAGTGGCACAGATCCTTTTTCTTTTTGTGCTTAATAGTTAATTCGGGGTCCTAGATTGATTTGATCTCTTGTGTTTGTTATTCTAGGAGCCGTTTGTCTTACGAGCAGTTTGGTGCATTTCTAGCAACTGTTAAGGAACTAAATTCCCATAAACAAACCAAAGAGGTAGTCCTCCTTTGCTCTTCCCTCCCCAACCCCCTTTAGGTACCTATATGTAAAATTTTCTTGATTGTTGCTTGTCTCTGTCTGAAAATTGCAGGAGACCCTACAGAAAGCTGATGAGATTTTTGGGCCTGAAAACAAGGACCTATATGCGATTTTTGAGGGATTGATTACTCGCAATGTGCATTGACATTGCTTTCTCAGAGTTTTATTTAGAGTATGTAACAACTGATGTTATCCTTCCTTCACCAATCTGTAAATTAGATGTTAATTATTGTGTGATAAAACTATTCTTTGAACATCAAAGCCTGTAAATTTCAGTTGAGCAATGACCTTCCATGAGTGATGAAACTTCTTCAGTAGAACAATAAAGTGGCCCTTGGTTTTCTTGCAGTAGTGATGCATACTCTGTATAAATGACTAGAACACGCATGATGGTAAATATGGAAACTAAGGATTTCCTCCGTATGTTTAATATGCAAGAAATCAATATACTTACTAATAAGTTATTGACTTTCAGAATATCCATCACATTCACATACAAGAAAATCACTTGTTCACGTGCATAATCAGTATATAGGATCTGTTTAATGAGAATTCCAAATTGGGATGCCTCAATCTCAACACTCATTATTGAAATTCCTTTAAATAATACTATTTATCTTCATAAGGTTAAGGTGCAGTTGAAAATTAATATGCTCTCATTGAAAATTTAATTTGGCAATGCAAACAGAGAAATTAATGATTGTTTTCACTTTGCGTAAGAAAATGTAAAATTAACTATGTTAATATCCATATAACATTACTCATTTAAATATAATACCTTTTTTGATACTTTTGGTTAATTTAAATATTATACTAATTAGTATAAAAAACTTTCTTCAGATACGATTCCGATAGATTTGCCCTTAAGGCAGGCTTTTAGCAGCTCAAAGCAAGGCTTTTTGGCTAGATTTTCTTTTATGGGTAATTAAAATTGAGATTGGTCCTGCTTAACTTAATTTAATCCCATTTATTGCATTGCATGCAACAAATGGGATTAAATTAACGTTAATTGTCTGAAGTTACCAACATTAGTAATGCCATGTGTTGTCTCTATACGTGTCCAAGACCTAAAAGGATGGAAGCGATTAGTGCACTGCTCATCAATCATCAATCATCAAACGTGCTTCCCCATAAGCCTTCAGACAGATACCACCCTCTGGTAAGTGGTAACCGCTAAACTAATATTGATTATTTCTTGTTTAGTTTTTTTTTAAGAAAATATAATTAAGGAAGAGAAATTGCATTAAGGAGGAATAATACTAAAAAAGCCGTTTTTTGAGCATAAAAAATCGGTGAAGTAATACTAATAACAATATTTGATTATATTTTCGTATTATTATTAAGGGCGGCACAGAAAAATCATGCCAGCCTCTACTTTCATGTCTTTCCGTTTCTCCCCACCTCTCTCTCTCTCGGTATCTATCTGGTTTCTTACTTTCTGATTCTTATGTGTGAGCGTCATTTCCGTGGCTAATCCCTTTGGTTTTCTGTAACCTATCTGGCTTGGCCACCACCGCTATTAACACAGCCATGGCCAATGACCCACAATCATCATGGTAAGCTTTCTGTTTCACTCCTTGCAAGTTGTTTCCTTCGCAATTTTTTTCTTCATTTGGGCTGCTACATTTCATGGCATTGTGTTGTTTTTGCTGTTATTTTGATCGATTCGCCGCAATTTTCTAGGTGGGTTTCATGTCATGTACATATTCTATGAAATGCTTCAGCTCTCGGTTTCTTGAAACATTGGAAAATGTCATTTTCTATTCTTCTCTTTTTCCCTTTTAATTAGTTTTCCTGAACTTCTTTTAAATGGCTGTTCTATATTGACCTGAATTTCTGTTTTCTTATTAATCTTTTTTCACGGGCCAATGGTTTGGAAAGTAGAATATTAATTTTTTTTCTTCTTTCTTTCACATTGTTACTTCTTTCTGTCCTTTTAGCTTCCTCACTTTGTAGCAGATCACGTTTCATTGTCCTCCTGCGTTTCCGTGAACGATGTGTTGATGTTGGCTTGAGATATTTCTGGGATGATTTTTTTCTCTTGGCCCAATTTTCGTCCTTTCCCTCATTATGGGTAATTGTTGGCTTGTGATCATGGCTTATTTTGATTTGTTTTTAGCATCTTAGCTCATGTACATTTTGTCACATTCTCTGTTCTGTGCTGAAACGAAGATTCTGTTGGCAGTAAAAATTTCCACAACTTAGATAGAGAGGACAAAGAAGAAAAGCAGAATGACAAAGAAGAAAAGCATAAGGCCGAAGGAGAAAAGCAGAATGACAAAGAAGAAAAGCATAAGGACGAAGAAGAAAAGCAGACAAGTTCTTTAAGAAGCAGAAGAACAAGAGCTGGGTTTTCTGATTCATTTTCAAGCATTGGTAAACAGTCATTATTCTTTCCTACTGTTTTAGTGTGTAGAGGCTTTCCTCTAAACATCTTGAGCAGTTCTCTCTTAAGATCATTGTTTATTGTACTAATGCTAGAATGCATACTATATTAGACTTGGGATCTTTAGACATTGACGGGGAAGGTGTAGCTGAGTGCTCTCCCAGAGGTGTACTGGAAGACTGCTCAAGTAGTTTAGAATCTGAAGCACCTTCTCCCAATGCCAGCACTTCAGATTTAGAGGGTCAGCCAGATTTAAGAAGCAGCCCCCAGAAGCGTGGTCTCTTTCGGTTACTGAAGAAAGGACCCCAATTGCGCTTCCAAACCTTTCGTCCACTTAAAAATGTTCCAAAACTCACCAGAAGAAAAAGTAAAAGAATCAGGGGGGACTTGATTCCATCATTGGACAATCCACCGCGGCAACCAACTTTTGACGCTGATCAGTTTTGCTACTTCAAATCTTCCTGGAAAAATTTCACTCTTTCAGAGATTCAGGCTGCAACAAACGACTTCAGCCATGGTATGTATACTCCTTTTTCTTAGAATTCAAATCATGATTAGGTAAAAAGAATATTGCCTTTTTAGCAGATCCTAGTATTTGAAAAGCCATTGTTTTCAAAATGATATCATTGCTTGCTAGGCTGATAACCTGCTTCTGTTTCTTTCCTTTTGAAGAAAATTTGATTGGGGAGGGAGGTTATGCTGAAGTTTACTTAGGAAAATTGGAAGATGGGCAATTTGTTGCTATTAAACGGCTAACAAGAGGAAATCAAGAAGAAATGACTGCAGATTTCTTGTCTGAGCTTGGTATTATAGTGCACGTGGACCATCCCAATATTGCCAAATTGATTGGATATGGTGTTGAAGGGGGAATGTTCCTTGTTCTTCAATTGTCTCCACACGGAAGCCTATCATCCATACTTTATGGTTTGCTCATCATTTTGAAGATATTGAATATCAAACATGACTAGTTTCCGGAAATCGAAATAAATTGGTTTTTTCCTATGCGTGATTTCAGGACCTCGAGAGAAACTGAACTGGAGCATCAGATATAAAATTGCTTTAGGGACTGCTGAGGGCATTTGCTATCTGCATGAGGGATGCCAAAGAAGGATTATTCACAAAGATATCAAGGCTGCTAATATACTACTCTCGGAGGATTTTGGGCCTCAGGTACCTTTTGAAGCCTGACAAATCAGTAACTTCTTATGCTTTCAATCAGATGATATTGTCAACGATTTTTAATAGTTTTCTTGGTATAATATTAACATAAATCTTTCACCAGATATCTGATTTTGGGCTTGCAAAGTGGTTACCTGACCAATGGACTCACCATACTGTCTCCAAAGTTGAAGGCACATTTGGGTTTGTACAACAGCTTAACAAGGTTTCTGTGTGTTCAACAATTATTAGCCTTTTCCTTCCACTTATTCTTTGACCCTTTTATTTTCTTTTGTCCAATTACCTTTTTTGTCACAACAGCTACCTTCCTCCTGAATTCTTCATGCATGGTATAGTAGATGAAAAGACTGATGTATATGCTTATGGAGTGCTATTGTTGGAGCTTATTTCTGGACGACAAGCGCTGGATAGCTCTCAGAAAAGTCTGGTGATGTGGGTATGTCTACTATTGTACATGTCAATACTAATATTTAGTTGAGATGGTTAACATTGATAATATCAATTTAATCTAGTGTTCTTAAATAAATTTCTTCCAGGCGAAACCGTTGCTATCTAAAAATGACATCAAAGAGCTAGTTGATCCATGTCTTACTGATGCTTATGATGAGGAAGAGATGAGTCGTGTAATCTTCACAGCTTCTTCATGTGTAGATCAATCTGCAAGTCAACGACCAGAAATGAACCAGGCATGTCTTTTATATATGAAATACTTGGACAAGTTTTATTTAGGAGATATTGAGCTACAACATGTTAGCACTGAAGGGGGTGCCCTCTGATGATATACTTACTGATACATAACATGTGATCTTCTTAATTGGATGCAGGTAGTACGGATTCTAAAAGGTGATGAAGACTTCTTGAAGCTCATAAAAGAACGCCAGAAGTCGTCTAGACTACAGAGGACATACTCTGAAGAACTCTTTGATGCAGAAGAGTACAACTCAACTAAGCTTTTGCATGATCCAGATAGACTTATGGAGATTATTCTAAGCTCCTGCAACTCTATCAAAACAGAAAGTACTGACAACTAGAATATAGCCTCTGATTCAGATAACTTACCTGAATGGTGGAAACTACAGCGCTGCAATTTATTTGCCCAACATTCCACTGTTGGACCCAGAGCTGGCCAGAATATGTTGAAGAGGGTAATATGTATAAAGACAAGGAAGAGAATGAGGCTGAGCCTCATCCTCATGTACATGTTTGTTCATATTTTTTGTTGCAAATCACAAATGTGAATAACAAAAGGATCCTCATCATGGTCACAAGCTAGGATATAACTTGTGAACCACAGTTAACACTTTTCATTAAGGTTTCTTCTAATTGAGGATTACAGTTCTCCATCACATCCAACCAGCTTCAATGATCCTCATCAAATGCATATGCAGTTCTTGATGTTCCAAATTGTTCAATCTCTTTTTAACTACTTCACTACTGATACTGTTCACTTCCTTTATCTCTTTTGCAGTGTTAATATGTGGCTTTATTTCTATTGCACTGTTACTTACCTCTTTCAGTATTGGAGGAGAATAAGATATTTGAAGAATAAAATCACTAACTTAGATACCAGGATAAAAATAAATTGATTAAAAATTTAGAATATAAAAGTTTAATAATATTTTTTTTTCGAGTTCAAGAACTAGAAAAAAAAAATGCAAAAGACACCTGCTGTGTTACAGAAAATAAAGAGTTAAAAATAAGATACTGGAGGTTATTTTTTTATATTAAATATCAAGAAAAAAATACAATAATAAAACTTATTTATTTTGACTTTTGACTTTATCTTTTATTTTCTCTACGGCTCTACCGACTACATTTTAAATAAAAAATTTCATGGCAAAAAATAAAATATGCCAGCTCAGTGACGATGGTACAGCCGCTTTAACGGCGTCGTGGCGCAAACTGAGCTTTGGCATCATCAATCGGGATCCGATCTAGTTAACCAGTTCCGGTAATGGATGGTAAACCACTTTGGGCCCACAAAGAAATAACAAAAACTACCCCTCCCGCTAGAAAAAGCGAGAAAGAAAGAGACGTGTACATTTTCCCGGAAAATCTCTACGTAAATCCAAGCTAGACCAAATGACTAGGGTTTGGTGTTTGATTTTCATCTTTTTGATTTCGATCTCGTTGATCCTCCCTCGAGCTTCCAGCTCCTACGCTGGTTCCGCTAGTGCCATCATCAATCCCTCTAAAGTCAAACAGATTTCATGGAAGCCAAGGTCTACTTCACTCTCTTACTCCTTTTCCCTCTGTTTGGTTGCTCAGAAAATCGTTTGAACAATATCATATTCATAATAGTGTCTTTAAGTTTCTGAAATTATCTATTTAAGTTTAATTGACATAAATGAAACTCCAACTCGATTTCTCTTTCCTGTAATTCCTCGTTGATTTTTCTTTTCTTTTTTTTCAACTTATGATTCTGAGTTTATTATGTTTGAATTCCATGTATGCAGGGCTTTCGTCTATGAAGGTTTCCTCACAGACTTGGAATGCGACCACTTGATCTCTATAGTGAGTATCAGCAGAAATCCCATCAATTGCATCCCGAACGACGCATTAACTCTGTTGATGTGGTTTGATTCGAATTTCGGTTAACAAATGACGTCTCCTGTTAATTACATTGTAATAGGCAAAATCAGAGCTCAAGAGATCTGCAGTAGCGGATAATGTGTCTGGAAAGAGCAAGCTTAGTGAAGTTCGAACAAGCTCTGGCATGTTTATTCCCAAGAATAAGGTTGGCTTATATATTTATTTATACTTTTTGGCGATGTTATTTTTTGCAAAGTTAACAATCTTCATCTTAGTGGGCTTTATGAACCTTATTAATGCTTTATTCACCTATATTATCTTTTGCAATGTGAAATCAGTATGAACTACTATTGACTTGCCACAATCAATAGTGTACAAAAACCAGAAAGTATGTAGGTGGCTTGAATTAATAGTTGTACATTATATGCATCTTATGGTAAAATTGGTATAAAAGTTGGTACCAGGTGTACATAAGGCTACTACTGCTGTGACTGTGAGTATTTATTGTCCTATAAATTTTATGTTGACTCGTTATGGCATGTAGTCTATAGCATGTGTGAGTTTGTGTTGAAACCCCAAACATGCTATTAGGCTCCCTTTGACCCACCTTTGTTCCAAAACCTTTTCACTTGCTTTTAAGTTGCAACTACATAAAATTCTGCTCTGTACAAATTCTTTTTTGTACTGAAGGTCAGATTTTTGCCTTTGATGAACATCGATGGTAAACATAAGCTGTGGTATTCATCTTGTTAAAAAACTAATGCTGTGGACAAAGATCTTCACAGAAAGATGAGGAGTTCGGTGGTTTTGAATTTATATCATTGGTTGTCTGTGTTTTGACAGGCTGTGTACATAAGATGCAGTTTCTCTTGCTTGTTCGGATTTTTCATGGAATGAATTCTGATCCATCAAAAAAGAAAAATGAAAGTGCTGCCTATATTGTAAAGGTTTTCACTGTTTAAGTTATTTTATAGGATCCTATTGTTGCTGGCATTGAGGACAAGATTTCATCATGGACCTTTCTTCCTAAAGGTTGGTCATTTTCTCATGAATCTGTATGACATCCAGTGTTATCAATAGAAGCTGCTATAGTGGAATAGCATAGTGGAATTCAGGTCATCCGCTATGGAAACTGCCGTAGCATGGCAGTTTTCAAACAGTGGACACCACAGCCTCTATAACACCTGCTACGGGCATAGCAGATAACAGCTGTATGCAAATCGGAGGATCAGTCAATTTTATCCCATCTTCCCCTATTCCACAATCCTCTATTTATTCTCTGAAGATTTGGAATAACTGGATAAAATATAAGGAATGTGCATTACTTAGCATGAAATTATAAATTGCGAAGATCTTTTTGTTGTTTACGTTATAAGCAGGATAGCAGTGACTATGTCAAACCCTGGTGGTTCTGAAACTATATCAGGAATTTCCAAAGATGATTCCATTAGAAGCTTTTATTTCATAATTTGCAAGCGAAACCTCAGCTCTTTCAGAGAGTTTAATTGACTTAAGTAATCGTTTAATTTGATATTCTGTTCAAAACTTAAAACATTGAATCAGGAGTATCTTTATGCTAGTATTTTTGTAAATTAAATTAAAACCATTCTCTCACTTGCATAGCTAGGAACTGTATAAGGGAACAAAATATCTTGTATCTGTATGATCAGTTAAATGAACATGTATGTCCTGATTCTCTTCTTCACTGTCTGCCAGAAGAAAAGAGAAAAGTATTAGAACAAACACTACTCAGGTTGTTTCTAATATTTGATTGTTTGAATCTCAGAAAATGGGGAAGACATACAAATATTAAGATATGAGCATGGGCAGAAATATGATCCACATTACGATTATTTTGCTGATAAAGTTAATATTGCTCGTGGTGGACACCGAATTGCGACCGTCCTCATGTATCTCAGTGATGTCACCAGAGGCGGTGAAACTGTGTTCCCTGTTGCAGAGGTTTGTCACATATTTGATGCACTTACTTCCATAGAAATGCAATATACCGTGTGGTAAATTATTGTATTTGTTGTTCTTCAATATGTATTTTTCTTTTTCTCTCTTCTTAAATGGCATTGGGGTCCAGCTGGGTTCCTGATTTTGTACTTTTTTTCTTGAGCCCACTGAACTTCCCTTCAGTATAACTATAAATGAATCAATGTTCAGTGAGATGAAACTTTTAGTCAGACTCAGACCATTTCTTCATATGAATTTCCATTATCTTTTGATAAGATGCTGATATACTATGATGCTAAATATTAAAATCCTTAGAGAAAGAGCAGAAACTCATGGAGAGTTGAATGTTTGTGTTTGAATTGGACAATTGGACCTCATTGCCAGATTTCTCGGACAGGAAGTATATATGTGAATGTAAATATAGAAGATACATGTTAAGTGTGCTTTTCCTAGTTTGTGAACTGAGGTGGTGGTGGATTTTCCTTGTTTTGTGGAGGGAATTTTTTTCACCATATATTGGCAGTAGTTAATCTCAATAGTTTCTATTTCCATTCTGCTTACAGGAATCTCCACGTCACAGAGGTTCTGAAACAAATGAAGATCTCTCTGAGTGTGCCAAAAAAGGAGTAGCAGGTAAGGAACTGGATGTGTAATTGCTGTATGAGTTGCCTCCTCTATTATACTGCCATGTTATCTGCTAGTCAATTTATGTCAAATAATTGTTTTTCTCTTTCCTCCTCACCCTGGCAATGCATAGTGAAACCGCGTAGAGGGGATGCACTTCTTTTCTTCAGTCTAAACACAAATGCTATTCCAGACCCTAGCAGTCTCCATGCAGGATGCCCAGTAATTGAAGGGGAAAAATGGTCAGCAACGAAGTGGATTCATGTGGACTCATTTGATAAAATTGTGGGAGCTGGTGGGAACTGTACGGATCAGAATGAAAGCTGTGAGAGATGGGCTGCCCTTGGGGAATGCACTAGCAATCCTGAGTATATGATTGGATCTCCAGAGCTTCCAGGTTCTTGTAGGAGGAGTTGCAAACTGTGCTAGAAATTGTTACTCAAATGCTTTCTACGTTGTATATTTACCAAAGCCTTTCAAGTGGTTCTTCACTTGTATAATCTTTTCGGGCGGATTGTAATTCTCTCTCAGTAATTACAATGGTTTTACCGTTTTAACACTGTTCTGATTGTGTTCTAGTGGAATGGCAACAGGTAAACTTGTGAGTTGTGAAGTCAAAATGGCAGTTCATGCGGTATTTGCCAATTCTTTGTTGTTTTTTTAACGTAAAATGAGAAAAAGAAAACATTTAATTTTTGTCTCATTTTGGGTTGTGATCATGTTCATTTTATGAAAGCTATGATCATATGATGGTCAATCAGTGCAATTGCTTGGTAAAATTTAGAGGAATTTAGTTATTAGTTTCCTAACTCCCTAAACCTGACTTGAGAGGCAAGTTGCTTTGGTCTCAATTAGCTTTTTATGTTTCTTTCACATTTTATTTGTAATTTTAAAAAACCGCCCCAAGTGAGGAAAAAATACTTTTCAAAATTTGGCACAAAAAAAAAAAAGACTTTTTTTTGGTGATTTTTACGATCTCAAATTCAAATTATTGAGCAAAGAGTCCAAATTTTTTTATCGCTAAACGAAACATCTATTTGGCACTGAAAAATTACTTTTAAAACACAATTCGAATAAAATAGTTATAAAATCATTTGTCATAGAACATATCTCAAAAGAAAACTAATTGATGCTTATTTGTTATCACATGCATATTGATTGTTCCAAGAGCAATAAAATATACACATTTTTGTGATATAAGATGTTAAAATTATATAGTATAAAAAAATTTAAATAAGACCAGTTAATTTTTTTTTTTTTCATTTGGTTATAAGGAAGTACAGTGTATTGGAGAAAGAGAAGAGAAATAGACAATAAGAATAGAACTTTTAATATTAACCTCTTCGTTTTTATGATTAGAGAAGTTACCATTAAACTTACAAGTCATTAACAAGATCAATTAGATTTAAATATACACATTTTTGTGACATAAAATTTGTAATTACATGGTTACTTTTACAATTTGTACTACAGCATTAAGCAAGTCAACGGTCATACAAGGGTCAAAAAAAGTTGTCAATGTGTCAAAAATTTGAAAGCTGTATATAGCGAATAGGGAAAGGCTTGCTAGCTGTCAATTGGCGTGTACCCACTGGACATGCTAATTGACAGTTGGTGTGTCCTCTCTTTGACCAGATTTGACATGGGGTAAAGGTCACTGGATTTGATTGTCACCTTTGCTTCATATTTTTAAGTCTTGTACTTGTTGAAACATATAGTAATATGCCACTTCACTTGTTGTCAAATTTCCCATTGATTTCTTTTTATTATAGTACACTGCTTGATATTACCAATTGCATTGACAGAAAGAAGTGGAATTGTTTACGAGGTAAAGGCATCAGAAGAGGGGACACGCCGGTTGTTAGTCGTTGTGTCCTATGAGGACACGTCAGTTGGTAACTGGCAACTGGTGCGTCTTATGGGCCTCAATGTGTAGCTTTTGTTTTNTAGTGAAAGGCTTACTAGTTGCCAATTGGCGTGTACCCACTGGACATGTTGATTGACAGTTGGTGTGTCCCCTCTTTGACCAGATTTGACATGGGGTAAAGGTCACCGGATTTGATTGTCACCTTTGCTTCATATTTTTAAGTCTTGTACTTGTTGAAACATATAGTAATATGCCACTTCACTTGTTGTCAAGTTTCCCATTGATTTCTTTTTACTATAGTACACTGCTTGATATTACTAATTGCATTGACAGAAAGACGTGGAATTGTTTACGGGGTAAAGGCATCAGAAGAGGGGACACGCCGGTTGTTAGTCGTTGTGTCCTATGAGGACACGTCAATTGACAACTGGCAACTAGTGCGTCTTATGGGCCTCAATGTGTAGCTTTTGTTTTTTTTTTTAAATTTTTTTTAAAACTGTAATATTTATATAAATAAATTAAAAAGTATAATAGTTATATAAATTTATTGTCAAATTATAATATTGAGGTCAATATAAACCAATAGTGAAATTCATATCTATCTATATCTATTTATAAATTAATTTATTCCATACCACAAAAACAAATTTGAGTCAGAAAAATTAGACATATGCCATAATAATAGTTGGCAAGTTTAGGATCCCAAATGATAGTGGCATTGTCTCACGGAATATAATAGAGAGAGAGAGAAGGATCATAACAATTCCCATCAAATCAAAGGAAAGGGAACATAGCCAAGTTTGTGGTCCTTGTGTCCCAAGGAGATGCTGCTTCATGCACCACAGATAACTTATTTAATTTTCCCCCTTTTTATTCTTTTTTCTTTTCTTCTGGCATGGATGCTAGAGATAATAAATGATTTGGGGAAATAAATTAAGCAAATTTAGTTAAATTTTAGATGAGTATAGTAAGATTTAAATCTGCCATGCAACACGCATATAAAATATTAAGATAATTAATGTATAAATAATGTTACTTTAAATTAATGGGAATCTATGCCACCCTACTCGTAAGGAAGTGATTAATTAATAAAATCAAATAGAAGTAAAAGGTGATAAGGTGGTTCTCCAACTGCTTCGTTGGTTTAGGACACCTGGAAAGCAATGGTTTGCATTCAATGAATTTGCACACCTTCTTTTGCTTCTTCTAAACAAGTAACTAGTAACACGTGTTTTGGGCCAAAAAAGAGAGAATCGAAAGAAAGAGGAGTGGATAAAGGAGAAAGAGTGAGAGAAAGACGACAAAATTAAAATTCTTTTACTCTCTCATTTTATTAATATTCGTTTGAGAATTAAAATAATTAATAATATTTTTATTAAACTTCTAATCTTTGATTACAACTAAAAGTAGGCGCCTAAGATTTAATTTGTTACACATTAAACTAGACGTTTGTTGATTTATATTTTCTATAGCTAGTTCCACATATAGTTATATTTGCATATTCCTCTTACACTTTTATTTTAATTGATTATTAATTATAAAACTGCTACATTCACTCAATGTAATTAACTGAGAGAATTTGAAAGTAGTACTAGTGTTTGGTATATCGTAATTTTTATTAACTAATTTCATATTTTATATAATTTGATTATGGATAAGTTGAATTATGATGTTTAATATATTAGGGTTTAGGTTACAAACTATGAGTCTATGATAGATTCCACACTATAATCCAATATCACCTAAAGACTGTAATTTAATTCTTTACAAAAGTTGGAAAATCAAATATTTCACCTTATAATCCAATGCCACATATAAGGATTAGAGTTCACTCTCTCAATTATCATATAAATACCCTGATCTAATTTTCTTATAAAAAAATTATTAAGAAATCCTCTTTGCACAGCTGGTGTAAATATATAGAGAATTTAAATTATATAAAAAAATGAATTTAGTCAAAATTTAAATAAATTTAGTTAAATTTAAAATTTATTATGTGTATGTATGTTAAAAACATGTATATTTGTTGGTGTTCAAACAACATTATTCTAAGTCAAAAAAAACTAAAAAAAAAAGTCAAACAATAGTACTGAAAATTATGGGAAATTTTATCATGTCAATAAAATATGTGATATTTTTTTTAACATGATAATATTATATTTATTAATATAAAAATATTTAATTTTAACGGTTAAAATTAACTATTTTTTGTGATACGTGAAAAACCTCTTATAATAAAATGCTAGTGTGTGACAGAGCTAAACTTAGATGAATTATGGGAGATCCAGATCTGCTATGACTTGAAGTCAAACAATGGCATTTGATTATATTGGTTGTCGTTGTGCACATGTGTTGTTACCTATATTTTAAAGATTATAATGCCACTTCTATATCAAATTAACAATGAACTGTGATTCAGTTATTTTATGTCAGGATGAGGATTTTCAACGAGACAGGATTCTGTGAGGGAAAAATCAAATGCTTAGAGCAGACGTTGGTGGACTGTGAAGCATTGATTAGTTGTCCAACTATCCTTTCCGATGGTTGGTTCATGTCCCCAACTCATAGGAATTACCCAATTACCTAACTAATATAATATTGTTTCATTAAAAATTAAGTAAATATGGAGTAAATGGACAATAACCAAATTAGATAGCTTAAGACACATTTTTCTTTAATTAACTGAGATTAGACAAATATTCACTACAAAGAATCATCACTAACTTTTAACTTAATTAGACATATTTAATGCAGCAACTTTATCAATGTAAACTAGTGTAACTCTAATTAATACTCAGATAATATTATTCATTTTTTTAAGTAATAGAGTTTAATTATATTTCTATATTCATCCACTTATTTCTTTTTTTCTTTCTTGTCATATTTAGACAATACACTTCACTTGATATAAAATTAGTGTAAAAACTAGTTGTAAGCTCATGCAATAAGTGAAATAGAGAAATCAAACTCGTAAAAAGAGAGAAAAAAATAATAAAAAATAAAAAAGTGAGTATAATAATTATAAATAATTTTATTTATAAAAAAAAGTTGTAGTGAGTCTCCCCACAAACAATATATATTCCTATAAAACTTACTTAATAAGCAAGTTCATCATTGCATGCCAAGGCAAGAAATTCTTTTTTTTTTTTAGATATAATAAAAAAAATAAAAATAAAAAGTTGATGAAAAATTTTCATATGAGGATTGGGATCAAACTCTAGAAAGTTTGGTAGCCATAAGTATAATCAATCCCCTTTTCTTTCCACTTAGAACTTTTTAAGAGAAGGTACAAATTGCATTTTGTGGAGTCATGTTTTACGTCAAAGCTTCATTGACTTCCTTAAAGGAAAATAGGAAATACAATACAAGAGAGTAAATAATCAAATTACAAAGAAAGAGATTGTTCCAAAAAAAGGAACCAAGATTCGAAAAACACGCAAATAAACCATAAATGCTCCTAATAAATGAAGAGCAAATGGGGGTGGCCGGGTGGGGTCCCTGATTCTGCAAGTTAAACCAAAGCACAGCGCAAATCCAGAGAGGAATAAGAAGGGTGTTAGACTCTACTGGTGCCACATAGTGAACATAGCCAACAGCAACAAAGCCTTGGATTTTGCTCCTCTCATAAATCCCTTTCAGGGTTTCCCTCCCCTTTTCATTCAGCAATTATTCCTCAAGATCTCAACTTGAAGGCCCAACCTGCAAAACAGAGCATGGAGGTGGGTCAGATGCAGAGACAGTGGGTGGACTACACCAAATCCTTGTTTTTGGAGGTAAGAGGCAAATACTATGAGATGGTGTGCTTTTGTCTTTTGTCAGATCTGTTGGGCTTGTTTTCTTTTCTTCTATTTGACCTGCTTTTGATTTGTGCCTATTTTTCTTTATCCATTTCTTATGGTGAGAGAAGGGCTTCCTGGATGCTCAGTTCTTACAGCTTCAGCAGCTACAAGATGAGAACAACCCAGATTTTGTCGTTGAAGTTGTGTCTCTCTTCTTTGAAGATTCTGAGAGGCTGCTCAATGATCTCACCAATGCTCTGTGAGAATCCATTTTTTTCTTCTTCTCTATCATGGGTTTGGGTTGAATGCTGTTTAAATTACTGGATAAGGTTTACTAATAATGACTTTGGAGAAGTGCTTAATCTTCCATTTTCTTGGGCTTTTACTTTTGCAGAGATCAGAAAGGTATTGACTTCAAAAAGGCTGATGCACATGTTCACCAGTTAAAGGGTAGCAGCTCAAGGTATAAACTTTTTTTTAACCAACCAAATATATATATCTAGAAAATCTGAATAAAAAGGAAGAAAACCATTCACAGAAACTATTCAAAGAGCTCGATTTTTTTGCAATTTAGGTATGTGTCACCTTTGCAAAGCTTGTGAAGTTATTAGTGTTCTTAAAGTAGTAGAGTTAAATATAAGAGACTCGTCCAAATAAGATCCGTGACTTAAGGAAAAATTAAAAGAGAGAAAACGAATGACAACCGGAAACTGTTTCTGCTTATCTATGGCTATTTTTTTGGTTTGCTTTTGTTAAGATAAACCTGTATTTCTGGTTATCAGCATAGGTGCACAGAGGGTCAAAAACTGCTGCATTGCTTTCCGAAACTACTGTGAGGAACAGAACATAGAGGCGTAAGTTATTTATCTTCAGATAACTTATTTAGTAACTTTAGGACATAAATGCAGAGGATTTCATATCCTGATGAGGAAAGTTTCTATTTTCAGGTGCATCAGATGTCTCCAACAAGTAAAGCAGGAGTACTGTCTTGTCAAGAACAAGCTTGAAACTCTGTTTAGGGTAACTAGAGAAAAATTTTCATCAGAAAACATTCCAAGTTATTCTAAATTTGTAATTTATATTTTTCTTTGTATATTTGATTGCAGATTGAGCAACAGATTGTGGCAGCTGGTGGATCAATCCCTATGATGGAACTGAGTTTCTAAGGGGTGGATTTGTGGAGAAGCTTGTAAGAGTGTTTTGTGATCCCTCTTCTCCTTCGTTAAATATTCTGTTTTAGCTTGTGTACCTGGTGAGGTGATTGTATGAGTTTTTATGAAGGGAGAGGTTTCCATTTTCTGTACCCTTTTTCACAATGATTTGTCAGGAAAGGGTAGTATCATTTCTCTCAACTCTTGCATCCTCAAATGGAAGTTGATAAACTAACCTAACCCACCCAACCCTTTTCCTTCTCTTCCTCTTCCTGTCCCTAGAAAGGAAGAAAATTAACGTGAAACAAACTGACTCTTTTAACATTTGGGATCAATGACTTCAATAATGCATTTTGAAAACTTAATTTCACAAATACTATACTTTTCAAACAATTTTCACATATACAGTAGTTTTCATTTTTGAAAAAAGATCGCTGATGCAATTGTGTATATTGCCGCACTACAAAAATGACGTCATTTGAAAAATAATGCTACTCTTGTGGTGACACAATATTCAAATGACGTCATTAGAAGGGTAACACAATAAGCCCAATTGAGAGTGTTGCGTCACCTAACTATAGATTCTAGCCAATCAGATAATCATAATTAGGTGTCGCAATTTGACTTATTGCATCACCCTTGTAATGACACCATTTAGATAATGCATCATCACAAGAGTGACATCATTTGTCAAATAGTATCAATATTGTGGTGTCGTAATATACACACAATTGTGTCAACGGTAGTCACAACTTCTCTCACCTCTTTTTCGCAAAATGACTAAAAATTATTTGAAAAGTATGATATTTGTAGAATTAAGTTTTTAATATATATTATTGAAGTCAATGACCCTAACATTTGGATCACATAAAGTCTTTTAATTAAAACTAGTTTATCTATGATAATAATTTTATTTTTTATACGGAGAAAAAAATTTAAGAAGTAGATAATTTGCCCTAATTTCGGGAAAGTATGCAGTGCAGTATATAACTTAGTCACACATGTGATCATATGTGTAGATGCCTTTATGCCAGTTAGCAGAAGAAATTGTGACATAGAATATACAATACAACTAATACAAGTGATTTCCCATAAAATTGAGGTTTGAGGTTTGACTTTTGAATCCTAATTTTTGTTAGCTAAAAAATTTGATTTTTTTTTTTCATTTAATCTAACAGTAAAATGGAAAAAAATTTGTAAAAGAGACCATTTAAACTCAATTTTTTTTATAAAACTTCAAACACAAATAATACTTGTGCATATTGATATGACACTAGATTAGGTGTAGATAGAGGACTCTTTTAACTATATTGTTCCAACTGTAAAAATGGAGGTGTGAGGGATGGTGTTGTCATTGGATGGCGATAACTTATAAGTCATTAATTGGATTCCCGGTAAAGTAATCATAAACAAGATTAAGAGATATAAAGTCACTTTATTTTTTGCATTAAGAAACTTGGAAGGACAGCAAATAATTGTATTAAATTGGTGTGCATGATAAGAGGAATCCTGGGAAGATATGATTCTTTTAGAAGTCAAATTAGGATGTGGTGGCTTTGTCCCCTTGTCTCTTAATGCAAGCAAATCAAAAGAAAGTAAACATGGAAATTATACCCTTTACTTTTTCTTTCTGTCATGGCAGCAAACATGGTCCTCCTTTTGTAGAAATTCTTGTTCTTGTTCGGTTGGTCATGTGCATTATTAAACTCTGCAACACCTAAAATGGTGAATAATGATGTCAAATCACCAAAGCACACATGCACACCACGCACATCTTTTTTTGCTATTGGAAACTACACAAACGGATAGCTTAATTTGTTNTGTCATGGCAGCAAACATGGTCTTCCTTTTGTAGAAATTCTTGTTCTTGTTCGGTTGGTCATGTGCATTATTAAACTCTGCAACACCTAAAATGGTGAATAATGATGTCAAATCACCAAAGCACACATGCACACCACGCACATCTTTTTTTGCTATTGGAAACTACACAAACGGATAGCTTAATTTGTTACACATCCCACCTTAATTTAGTGAGATTTGAACATGGAGGACACGATGATGTTGGCATATGAAAAATCAGTGTTTTTTCAACATATCTTTCATCACACCACTTTTGCACCACAAGTATTTAATAAACATGACGTACTAGTTCACTTAATTTGTTTTGGTCAAATCTAGATTGAAAACCTCAAAGACATTAAGTGAAAGCATCGTTTTCATATATCGAAGTAAAAACATGAGTATCAAGAAGATGTTGGTTTAGTAAAAACATATTGAGTCTTAAAGCATTTTAGGTCAAAGATTTTGAGTTCAAATTCTTGGATTCGCACTTGTTGGCCAAAGGTCATGAGTTCAAATCTTTGAAGTTGCACTTGTTGAAAGGAATTTACTAGTTACTACTACCTTTTTGAACAAATATTAGTCTCATATTTAAATAGTGAGGATACCTTGTGTGTAAACGAAAAAAGAAAAAAGAAAAAAAATGATTAACTTTGCATCACAAATATTAATATATAGACATACCAGATAATTATTATTAGTCACATAAATCATCAATAATTATAGGTGAGTAATTTAAAAAAATTATTTTTTTATATGAGTGACTTCAAAATTATTTTCGTTAACGACCATTAACATTGATCACTAAAAAACAAATTTAAAAACTTAAATTTCAATAGCCACCCATCTATTATTTTTTTTAATCACCCACTTATAATTCTTCTAATTTGCGCGACCTAAGATTGTTAATATAAAGTTGTGAATGTAAAAGTTTTCTAAGTAAAATTATTCATAGAAAAAAGGCTTCAACTACGTGTAGAGTTGAACA
Source organism: Cercis canadensis (assembly GCA_003255065.1). Taxonomy (NCBI): domain Eukaryota; kingdom Viridiplantae; phylum Streptophyta; class Magnoliopsida; order Fabales; family Fabaceae; genus Cercis; species Cercis canadensis. Next base: position 496,758 of record QAOA01005666.1, read on the forward strand.
AGATTCAAGAAAGGGACTTTATGTTTATGTGGGTTAAACTGAGAATATGGANATGGTAGAGTTGAACAAGATTCAAGAAAGGGACTTTATGTTTATGTGGGTTAAACTGAGAATATGGAATATGGTAACACTGGTGAAAAAGATAATGTTTCTATACTGTGATGATCGATGAAGGATACCAGCTGTGCATGCAGATATGAACTTAGTTGTAACTAACTTCAAACTAGTGCAACACACGGACATCTAATAAAACAGACAAGAGAATGCTTTGACATGGCATTTGAGATTATAAAATTTATCAATTTATAATTTATTATTAAGTGTTATATAATTTAAACTTATACAATTTGCTGGAATTTAGATAGCATAGTATCAAGATGATGGAAAATTGGCTTCAGCAGAATATTATATAATTGAGGTCAATCTTGCACTTGCATTTTATTCATGTATTCTATCCTATTTTCACTAAGTTGGAGAAGGAAAAAAGGTTAAATAGAAATAGAGAAAATGCAACATAATCTTTTCCTATATTAAACATGAAAGTCTATCTTGAAGAATATCAGCAACACAATTGAAACTACTCTGTATAAAGAAGAAAAGGTGAATTGCTTATGGCGGAGACTCATAAGCAAGTGTCCTCTAGCTTCAATTATATGGATGACTCCATTTTTTCTTCTGTTCATTGAAGCTTCCTACCTTAGCTGACTGCATCTGATCACCAAGCCTATGCGCAAACAGATCCTGATATGTTTTTGCTTCCACATGCTTTAAAATTCTCACTGATTTTCCCACTTTCTCATCCACCACAATATTCCCATCCATAGATTCAATCCCTTCAGCTAACACTTTAATGAGCTTCACTTCAAATTGTGGATTGAGACTTGAATAACCATCAGCTAAGACAACAGCACCAAGGGTTTCCCCCAAGAATGTGTCCTGAAGCAGAATAAAATAAAAACAGTTAAAATAAGCTGAAACTTCTAAAACTAGTGACATTCTTCAAAGAAAATGCTACTTGTACACAAATTTGCCTCACACTACTATGACAAAATCTGAGATTAACATAAAAAAGTTGAAGTGGATCTAATTAAGTTCAGATTATGCCAATTATAATATAAGGCTAATTAGTTTGCAAATAGCATTGCTCAAGTTAGTCATGGGTAATAATTTTTACCATATGTTGATATTTGTAGTGTTTTTGTTTCAAGCCGAATAGCCTTCTTAGCAAACGCTCGGCAAACAATGCTTCTGGTGTTTTTGCTGCCCAATACAACTTTTCTAAGAGAGTTGAAAAGGAACTAACTTGGCGCTGAATACCGAGTGAGATCAGTGTGATGTTAGCTCCAGAATTAAACACAGTCTTGGCTGCTAAGGGATCAAGAAACATGTTGAATTCTGCATATTCATTGGAAGGGATAGAGAAAAGATTCCCTTTGTCTTTGGCATCCTGGGGTATGTGTCCCCCCACTACATATACATCCTGCAGAAAAAGGGGGAAAAAATTATTTTCTTGGCAGCAGATTGTTCTGATTTACTTGAAATTCCTTTTCTAACTGTGCGAAATAAGTGAAACAAATTTATAAATAAGCTTACCTGAATTTTAGAGCTTATGTTTTTCACAGACATAACCTTTGCCAAATTGGTTAAGGGTCCATTAGTTAACACTGTAATCTTTGACCCTGGTTCAAGTGTTTTCACTATAGACTCCCAAATTTCCATGGCTAGTGGTTGTCTAAGTTCATGGTGATCGGTATCTCGAGGAGCCCCAAATTTCAGAGAGTTCTCTGCTGTATACCTGAGACAGATCCCAAAGTGTTAGTTCATTGTTGGTAACAAACATTGACATGTAATAGAACTCAAATGTCAAGCAGGTGACAATCCTGGTTTATCTGACTTAACATATTCAGTTAGTTCTTTAGAGGGAATACCAGCTTCCATTCCCCACTTAGCCATCATATCATGGCTTCAATAATTAGAACTTTCCTGATGCATAATTATGTGGTGGGCACTGTGCAGTTGAGATGAGAGGCATATATATAAAAGGAAATGAAAAGCACCTTCTGGGGCTACGTGGTAGATCACGAGCAAGGCCATAGAGAGTGTCAGAGTCCAAAAAGCCACCACTACCATGTGGAATGGCTTTAACGTACTTGCAGTTTCCAACTGTTGAGAATACTGGATCTGACTGGTTCATAGCAAATACATCTCCTAGACCCACTGGGATATCGTCACGCCCCATCATGTGCAATAAGTCATATATGATATCAATAGTTGCAGCATTTGCCCACCCAGTTGGGCTCACAATAATTGCCTGAACGAAAAAGATAACCCTATAACACACTCAATAATTTAGTTTTAGTGCTTCACATCACAACCAAAGGACTCAACAAGAGAAAACGTGGGTCTTAAGCAACAGTAGCAAGAAACATGTAGAAAGTGCTCATATTACAAGTTTCTGATGGAGCTAACTGAAATACTTCTACTTACTTACAAGACTCCTATGCATTACTGTATACAAGTGTTACTAGATTGAGCTACTTGTTCATAATTGTGTAATTAAGTAGCATAACTCAGTTAAACTACTGTAGAAACATGTGGGCAATTTATTAGGGAAACGTATAATGCCAAAATCAATGGAAAAACCAGACTACCTTAATGTTGATAACTTCTACAGGTACTTTCAGGAGGTAAAATAGAGCAATAAAATCTCCTGCACTCATGTCCATGTCAAACACAACAGGTTTCCCTAGTCTTTTGTTTTGAAAATCTGGCTTGTAAGTTACTTCTTTGTAGTAAGGAAACTGTGTGGTGAAGTTGAATCTCCCAGAATTTTCTGGTTGTTTTAGAACCTGTGACCCACCAAAAAACAAAAAGTCATAGCTATATAGAAACATACTATTGTATGTGAATGTTTTTCCTCACATACCATAATAGCGTGATTGAACTTGAAAAAGTTTGTACAATAAGATACCAAAAAAATAAATAAAAATGAACTCACATTCAAGAAGCTTATGAAAAATTCTCTGTCAAGTGGACTCTCTAGATTCCGGTTAGGCTTTGCTTTAGTGGCAACAAGTACTCTTACCGAGTCTGGACCACTAACCTCTGCTGTATAACCATCCTATGGATCATGTTTCAATAAATAAGACATTAACATTTGAAGAGGAAATTGAAGTCCATAAATTACTATATTTGTTTGTGTGTAACATGTTAATGTAGTAACAAAGGAGAAAAGTAACTACCTTACATTTCCCTTTCCGATTCTTCACAAAGCAAAATGGATCTCTTAGTCCATTCTGAACATGACCACTGTGCACTCCACCTTTCTTTAGGTTGAACCTAGGAACTCTTTGGCCATCAAAGAATGGATTGGAGCCATCAGATATCCCATATGGTTCATTTGAAGTTATTACAGTTATGTTCATATACTGCATTTCAGCAAATTCATTTTCTCCATTGTAGTTATGGGAATTGCGCATGATTGAAACTGCTACACCAGAAGTGAAAGAGTCCCACATAAAATAACTCTGCCAATAAAATGTCATAGTCAACATTAATCAATTTGATTCCATCAAAGCAGATGTTAATCAGAAAACAGATTCAGTAAGAAATAATTACCGTATAAAATTGGTCATCAAACCAAGTATCGCGAGCCATTTTCAATGACTTGAAGCAATACTGTGCCTCATAGGTATCTTGACTCTCTTCAAATTCCTTAAAGAATGGTTCACTAATGGGGTTTGTGTTTGTTGCATCAAGAGGAACAAGGGTGATAGGTATACCAGAATGAATGACCTAGAATATGTGTTAGGAAGCATGCTTATGTGTGCTAATAACTATAACAATGGAGTGCATTGAAGCAACAAGTGGTTTTCTGCAAATCCAAAAGACTGACCTGGTATGCTGCAAAAGGGTCTCCAAATATATTGAACTCTGCATTAGGATTGGTGTTATAGTCAGTGAACAAATTGCCTCGGTCACCACACTGGCGGGGCACGCATGAAGAGGTACCATTTTTGGGGCAACAACCAGTTGGGTTACTTGACCTCACACCACCACCCATAATGTAAATATGCTCCACATTTTTCTTAAGGTGTGGATTTTGCATAAGGAAAATGGCCACATTTGTGTGTGCTCCAATAATAAATACAGTTATGGGACCTGCAGATATTTTGTCAATCAACACTTGCTGAGCACTTGGTTGTCGAAGAGGAGTATACCTCCTTCTGCCCTAATTTCATGACAGAATCAGAAGCCAAACGGGTATGAGTGATGAAACTTGTAAACCATTGAAAAGTTAACAACTTGTCCATTAAGACATCACAAAATAAGAAACTAGCATATTTTACTGAATAGGAATTAGGGTCAAAACTTGAACAAAAGCAAATGAATTCATTGAAACGATCAATTCAAATTTATTTATATAGTCAATGCAATGATGAAGGGTTTCAAGTCAAAGAATGTATTATATGTTATACCTGTGGAAGGAAAGCTTTTCGAAGGCCAAAATTTGTATCAATATCCAAGCGCCCTCCAAGGCCTATTGGAATGGCTTGCCTGTATCTGCAAGCCCCTGCTGTTGTCATCCCCTGATTCAACAACGTGACAAGACTCATTGTAGACATAAAAAATTGAGGTATTTGAACCATTTGTAATACTTGATATTGATAAATCATAAAGCAAGTTAGAGGGTAATAAAAATGAGAAAGGGTCACTACATATACATGATGTACTTACCTGTTCTATAATTGGAAGGTATCCACCAACATTTGGGAGAATAGTACCATCTTCTAGTATCCCACCTTCACCTCCAACTCCAACAGCAATATCATCACGCCCCATCATGTAAAGCATGTCATAGACTTGATTCACTGCGTGCCCAGCATTGGTCCAAGCATTTGCATTGATGCTCACTGCCTGCCCCAAATACAGGCACAAATACAACTCTCAAATCAATCAAAAACAAACACAGAATTGAATTCTTATCAGATAACAAGACCTGCAAAATGGTTCATTTTTTCTACCACAGTAGAGTCTGACAGAGTAGTACACTATTGACAACTTTTAAAACATATCACACCCTTTATTAAAAAAGAAAAAGAGCACTCCCTTTTCACTGTGTAACTTCCTTGGTTAGGCCAAAGAAACAGTGAATCCTCATGAGCATGAAAAACAATGATTTCAATTGAAAAGTTCATGATTCACAGTGAAAAAGCAAGAAAAAAGAAGAGGAAAAAAACAAAGAAAAAACCGTAGTGGCTCTCGTTTTTCTCACCTCCAATTCAAATTCTGATCTGTTAAGCTTCAAAAGGTAGAGCAAAGCAAAGAAATCATCAGTATCAACATCTGTATCCAAAAGAATCCGACGAGGCCTACCCTCCATAGAGCACGAAGCAGCTCCAGAAATTGCTATAACCAATACTAAAGCTACCCAAAACCTTCTTGGCATCAACATTTTCTGCACTTCCAAGAGAAACCCAGAAATTTTTTTTTCTGCAAATTGGCAAAAACGAGTTCAAGACTTGAAACGCTGGCTTTCTCAAGTGGAACTACAATATAAGTTCCATTCCTGAAACGACAAAGACGCAGAACCCAGTGGCAGATGTAAAACAAAGGACATGAAAATCATGCAGAGATAAGGAATTATCCATTTGAATAGAAGAATATAAGAATAGGAAGGAGCAGAGCAAGACTGAAACAGAGAAGGTGAGTGAGAAACAAGGACAGGGCACAAGAGGGTGGCACGTGACCGAGGCGGGAGAACCGGCTAGTACCTATCACCAATAGCTTACGGCGTTGGAATGGTGTTCAGGCAAACAAGATGCAATTTACGTTCATTGCCTCTACTATATTCTCCTACTTTGACAATCCACAATGAAGGGGAGGAAGAGAGAGATTATATACTAATTATAAAATGAAAATTCTGTAAATGAAAAGAATAGTGATAGTTGCTGAGTGTAAATTTAATGCTAACACCATATGATGAGTTGTTATAGTAATTTTTTTTTGTTTAGTCAAATGTTCTATGACTAAGTGTCATTAAGAATGTCTTTAAAGTTATAACTAAAAATAATTAAAAAAAATATTATATTATGTCAACTATATTAATATAAAATAATATAAAGATAAGTGATGTTGGTTTTTGACTTGGCCAACTTTACAAGTGTGTAATAGTGTGAATATCTATAGGGTGTCAGTCATAAGGATTGGGAGATGAGTATGATCTGAGCTTAGGTTACCTTTAAAGGATGAGTGGCTATTGGACTCCATGGTGGTTGAATCAATAGATAAGGTGGAAATACATATCTATGTTGTTTTGGTCTTCCAATAGAAGAGGAAAAGGAAAATTATGAATAAAAAAGAAATTATCAAAAGAATATGAATAGTAGTGTAGTGAATAAATAAAAGGAGTCATTAGCTTTACATCATATTTTGTTAATGTCACACCTTATTTAATATCTAAATATGATATAGACTATATTACCCTTAACTAATATAGAAAGTTTTTAATTTCGACTAAAAACTTTTTTATATCAAATGAGGGTTTTTACAATTAACTAAAAACTTTCTATCACTACAAGAAAAATCTTGTTTTCTTACAGATCAAATCTGTGAGAAATGGGGGAAAAGTCTGTGAGAAACACTATTCTCATAGAATTTCTTACGGACTTTAGGGAGCGAGAAAAACATGCATGACAAAAGTATTTTCTCATGAATTAAATGGTTTGCGAGGAATTTTTCACAAACTTTCTCATTGGAAAATATTTGTTACATGTGAGAGTTTCTCATGGATCACAGAAATAGATCCGTGAGAAATTATGTGGAAAATTATTATTATTTTTATTTTTATATTTTTTTTTGCTCAAATGACTATTTATTTTTCTAACATTTAATCAAATTAATAAACATAATTAAATAAAAATATAATAAAATTTTATTAATAAAATTTAAAAAATAAAAAAATGTTATACAATATAAAAAAAATGCAATAGAATGCCCTAAGCATTACTCCTCATCATCTATCCCCAGCTCCTAAGTTGCGTCGTCGTCAACAGGGGGCTGTGGGGCCCAACCGGATCCTAGACTATGGCATTGCTACAGTAAGTCTTCTAGCATATTTGCAAGAGCCTTGGTGGATATGCCAATGGCATCCAGTGCCTAGGCCACTGGGCGGAGGCCAACCACTTCCTGTTGCGCTGGCCATCTAGGTCAACAACTCAATCTGAGGATCCGGCCACTAGGAAGGCTGGGTAGGCTGTAAGTTAGCAGAGTCCAATACGCCGACCTCAAAACTCATGTTGTAAACTCGGCCCTTCTTATTCTTCCAGCCAACGACATCAAGCCATAGACCGGTGACGTCAACAGAAGAAGAAAAAAACTAGGCATGACTCTCAGACTAATGCCTCTCAAACTTAGTCTGCATAGATAAAATAATTAGGTTAGTAGAAAATACATACATGTAATTCACATAAAGATTGAAGAACGAATTTAATACTTACATAGGTAGACTCTGTCCGTTGATGGACCTAACCCTTAGTGGAGCTGTGCTGGAGGTAATGGAAAACCTCTAGAGCGTTGGGCTCTCTGTCCAACTCTTTTGTCTATAAAAAACATAAACTGTTAGTAAACATAAATTGACATATCTCAAAAAAATAACATTATTAAATAAAACACCTACTAGCCTCCGTTTGTGCTCGGAGACGGTGATAGAGTCACCCCTATGAAAGGCGTGCCCCTGATCTAAGAAACGATTCGTCTTGTTCCTCTCAGAGATAGCCCTATACTCCTAAGAGGCCCATCTGGCTCTGAGGGCTTTCAGTACAACATGCAACAATCACTTGCCCCTAGACTTCCCGATCCTAATGTCTTGAAAGCAGGCGCGTAGGTTGTCATAATACTTAAAAAGTCAGATCTTACGAATCTGGCTCTCATGTTGGGGCTCCCAGACACCTTGAACTCTGTCTACTAGAGTTCCTTCACCCTATCAGGAACTGAGGTGAAATCCAGCCAAGGTTGCCCAAGTTTCGACTTGTAAATAGCCGAAAGGTAGTTCACAGGCTCCTTAGAAGGCATAAAGCTGCAAAAAAAGAATTAATTGTTAAATATGAGAAATAATTAATAGTAAATCTTTTAAAAAAATTAAGTATTAAAATTAACTTAGTCATTTATCGCGTGTGACTCAATAAAATACTGACCATTAGCTAGTCCGGAGCCCGGACTCGGATGTGGTGAGTTTGAAATAGATGGACTCGCATTCAATGACCCTCCAGTGGCTGACAATGCGGAACTTGGGGTGACGACTCCTGAGCACCCATTATATGTCACAGTGGTTGACATAAACAAAGACAAGACTGACTCAATTTGAGAAGGCCAAGCAACAACCTTGCCTATGTCCCTCCTAGACGCCGATCCAGCTTTCGGAGATGACCGTCTCAGGTCTTTTGACATCTGTCATACAATTTAAATAAAACCAATAAAAGAATTAAGACAATAAAGCAACTAATCCCTAAATCAACAAACTCTAAACCCTAAACTCCTAAACCTAAACCCTAAACTCTAAACCCAAACCTTAAACACAAAACTATAAACTATAAACCTTAAATGTCAAACCCCAAACTTAAACTACTAAACCTTAAACTCAAACCCAAAACCTAAACTCTTAAACTCTACACCTAAACTACTAAACCCAAACCCTAAATCTAAACCCCTAAACACAAAACCTAAACCCTAATCCCTAAGCTCTAAACCGTAAACCCAAATCCTAAACCAATTTACCTAAACTCCTAAATCTCAAACCTAAACTATTAAACTCAAACCCTAAATCCTACCCCTAAACGCCTACCAAAAATTTAGCAGAGTCTTCCTTAAAATTGGAACAATCTAGAAATTTAAAATTCTACACAATTGTATAGGATAAAATACCCAGCATTAAGCCAAATTAAATATACAACAACTCAATAGAAATTAAGCCAACAAAAAGGAAAAATTAAACGAAATTAAATACCCAAAAATTAAACAGAAATTAAAAAAATTAAGCCAAATTAAAAGCCTAACAATTTAACAAAAATTAAGCCAATAGAAATCACAAATATATATAATGGAAATCAAAATCAAGTCTTCATGGATCAATTAAGCCAATAGTAATCAAAATCAATTCAAATAAATTCTACAACATCTCAGAAAAATTCAGAAAAATAGCTACATTATTCTACACAACTCATACAACAAAAGCACTAACTAAATTTGTCCAAAAAATCATAAATCAAAATCAAAATCTAATGTGTAGAAATCGGACCCAAAAATAAAAAATTCTACAACATCCGAGAAAAATAGCTATATTATTCTACAGAACTCATATAACAAAAGCACTAACTAAATTTGTCCAAAAAATCATAAATCCAAATCAAAATCTAATGTGTAGAAATCAGACCCAAAAATAAAAGATTCTACAACATCCTAGAAAAATTCAGAAAAATAGCTACATTATTCTACACAATTCATACAATAAAAGCACTAACTGAATTTGTCCAAAAAATCATAAATCAAAATCAAAATCTAATGTGTAGAAATCGGACCCAAAAATAAAAAATTCTACAACATCCTAGAAAAATAGCTATATTATTCTACAGAACTCATACAACAAAAGCACTAACTAAATTTGTCCAAAAAATCATAAATCCAAATCAAAATCTAATGTGTAGAAATCAGACCCAAAAATAAAAGATTCTACAACATCCTAGAAAACTTCAGAAAAATAGCTACATTATTCTACACAATTCATACAATAAAAGCACTAACTGAATTTGTCCAAAAAATCATAAATCAAAATCTAATGTGTAAAAATTAGACCCAAAAATAAAATTCCAATTAGTAGAAATATGCCCATCTCAACTCCAAAGCATATATACGGAGCTTGAAAGTAGTTGATGCTGCTGGAAAGTTGCTCGGAGGGCTGAAAAAATGGAAGGGGAGGAGAGAAATGCCAGAGAGGAGAGAGAAAATGCAGTCCAAAGTGAAGAAGGTGAGATGCGTAGGGGAAAGAAATTGCATTATTTCTCACGGATTTTGTCTGTGAGAAACTAACCCTAAATTTCAAATTTTAAGTGAAATGATGTGTATTGGTTTCTCATGGACTTTTTCAATAAGACACCATTCCGTGAGAAAGTCCGTGAGAATGGTTAACGCAATAATTGTTACAATTGGGGCGCCATTTCTCACGGATTTTCTCACTATCAGTTATGTTTGTGAGACAATCTCAATAGTTAATTTCCATAAGAAAATCCATGAGAAATGTCGCATTTTTCTCACGAAATTTTTGTCCGTGAGAAAATTGTGACTAAAAAATGTTTTTCTTGTAATATATATTAAATGAGAGTAAATTAGTCTATATTATATTTAGACATTAAATAAAGTGTGACATTAACAAAATCAAGTATGAAAATAATGGATCCCTAAATAAAACATGAAAATTAACTAATATTTGTTGTAATTACTAATAATGAAATTGAGATGATCACTGACAATATCTACTCTTAATTCAAACTAATATCAGTAATAATAACTGATTTAATGATTATGAAACCCACCTTCTTTTCTTGTCCTTTAAAATTGAGAAATGCTATACTGCCAAGAAAATTTGAAGTTGGCTTCCCCAAATTTGGCTGTATGAAACATGTAGTAGGCATCGTACAATACAACATTGCTTAAAAGTAAAAACAAGTCCCATATTGTCCTAGGTAGGACAGGCAATGGGGGCAATGTTTCGTGGCTCTTCGCCAACACGACTACTTTTTCCTACCAGAAATTTCCCCCATTTCCCTTTTACAAAATTAAGTTGATTAACATCTAAAATCTCTACAATCACATATACAAACTATATTTAAATATCGAATAACACTTCTACTATCTTGACAAAAAAGTTATTTTAAATATAACCATTTGTTATAATTGTCAAAAACTGATTCAACCTAAAACTTAAGTTGTTAGATAAAGATCCATGAATAGTTTTATATGGACAAAACATAGACCCATATATTCGATCTCTTGACCGTTTGGTCAAAGAAAAACTCAAAAACTTAAATTGTTAGGTGAATGTTCAAGAATAATTTTATATATAACAACAACAATAATCAGTGAGCTTTTCAAAAAATAAAATAAAATAATGTAGAAAGTTTGGGATGGTTAGTAGAAAAAAATAACGTGTGTTCACACAAAAAGTGGTAATTTTGGTTTCAATTTATAGCAAAGACACAAACATTGCAAATAAAGTACCTTCCTCAAGTTTATCCAATAAACTTTAGGCTTTCCCTTCAACCCAGCTTTTGTCATCTTCACTTACCAAAGAAAAGAAAGAACACAAAAAACATATATTTTTTACGTCAAATTACCTAAAAAAGAAATTATGAAGGAAGAGAAAGGTTCTTAGCTTGAAGAGATCGAACATTAGATCATTAAACAGTTTCGACAAAATCAAAATATCCATTGAGATTATGATATAATATTTGAATATATGATTCTACATTCTAATTTAGTGTTTGTTTACTATTGGCGGTTGGGCACTCGGACACTTTAACCGTTATCCTTAGTTTTTATTCATAAAAATTAGGTTACAATTTACATACCAAGAATTAATGTAAATTTCATATATTTTACATTTAGTTCTTTCTAAGAAATTTAAATTAAAACCTTTAATTTTATATATCCTACATTTACATACAAAAATTAATGTCATTTTTTTGTATTTTACAATTTACATATGAGGGTTACTTCCAAGAAATTTAAAATTTGAGTAGTTAGCTAATAAACGGGTAGGAAAATGCCAAGGAAAAAACACTATTAAAAATTAATTCATTAAGAGCAAATCTTGTATATATGCATCAACTACTGTATGAACAATTTGATGAATGTAAATGAAGTTTATATGGAATTCATATGTCAACAAAATTAGGTATAAATTAAATTTAACCTAATGTCAACCTAACCAAATATTCTAAACTTATGGTAGTGTCGGTTTTACAAGTAAAATGTATTTATACAAGAAGAGTAGAAGACTTAACTAATATCAAAAGGAAATAAAAGTAGCGGATTTGGCGTGGGTTTATGAATAGTTTGATTTGATGGCAACTTAATATATATAGGTCTTTGCTAGGAGATGTAAAAGTGGATTTGATAGGATTTTTTCCTTGCCTCTTTTATAATGTAACAATCTTATTTTTTGAACTCACATTTGAGATGTAATTTTTTTTTTTTGTTATAATTTTAGATTCGAACATAAAATTTATAGGTCTTAAAAACGATTTGAGTATTACAAAACATTTAAGATGTAACTGATGTAAAGTATATATTGTAGGTCTGCATGTGGAAAATATGACTTTTTTTTATCTTGGGTGCAAACTCATTTATATGAAGTTTTACTTTTCTGTTCTAAGAGTTCATACCATCAAACATCCATATACATGCATGTGTTTAAATCAACAAGAAATTGTACTTGAACTAGCCTAGTTTAAGAAATCCTAACTATAACCTTAAAAAAAATACTGTTACTTGCAAGTTGCAACTATGTTGTTTATAATCTAGTAGATTATGAGTGTAATTAACTAACTGGTCCATTAGCTGTCCTTCAAGAGTTAAACTCAGCAAGGACTTGAGAATAATCACTAACTAGTTGCAAACTCATGCAATGCACATGCAACTAAAGCAGAAGGGAGATGAAGACCCGAAAAAAGAAAGAAGAGAAATAGAAAAAAATAGTAGAGAGGAGAAGAGCAAGTACAATAGTTATAAATAACTATATTCGCAAAAAAAATGACTTCCTTTTAAGTTAATACAGTGATTTGTTTGTCCAAAAAAAATTATTGCTTAAAAATAGAAATTAACCTATAAAGGATGGAGACAAGAAGAAGCTAGACTATTAATGTGGATCTATGTTTATGCATCTATATAATGTACGATTTTGATTCCTGCNATTATAGCTTAAAAATAGAAATTAACCTATAAAGGATGGAGACAAGAAGAAGCTAGACTATTAATGTGGATCTATGTTTATGCATCTATATAATGTACGATTTTGATTCCTGCACTTGTTCTAATGGGTCCAACATGTTGGCATGACTCATCCACACGACTTAAAATGCTTATATATATTAAATAATATTTTTCTTGCTATTATATAGAGAATCATTTGAATATGCGACTGAGATTGTCTAAATTCTACTCCCATGAAAAGACGTAATTATTCATTTTAGTGAAAAGATTTGGTCCTCATTACTATAAAAGTTCATATTTTCCCAACCATAGAATGAGAATTAGCTTTTAGAATTAGCTTTTAGGATTTGGAGTTGGGACAAAGACCCCACATAACTTCTTTTCTCAACGGTAGAGGTTGTACCTGACCAAAAAAAAAAGTGATTGCTAAGTTATCTTCACCTTATCTTATTCTTTTATGTTATCTTCCACTCATGCATTGGACTCAATAAGAATTATAATATGATTTTAATATAATTACAAAGATATTAAATAACTGAGTCATAATTAAACTTTTTTAACACAATTTAAATTCTGCTACTTCAAACAATATGACTTAATGTGTAAAAATATTTCTCCTTCTTGCAACAAATTAAAGGTGGTATCCTTTCCTTGACTATGGCTTTTTGTCCAAGTGGGTCAAAGCTCATTTTTACCTTTTATTAATGGGGCTATGGACTTTGAAGACGTGAGAGAGTATGTAAATGTCCATAATATGACCCTAATACACCAATTACTAGGTGCGAACAAGTCGGTGTTTTAAGAAATTTTTTTATTACATGCGACCCATATATGATAGTTTTGCCAAGGGACATTATTTAACCTTTCAATCTATTAAATATAAAAAATAAATAAAATAAAATGCTTATGTATATATTCCATTTCATTTATTATTGAAACTTGGGTGCCTTAGCTTGGTTGGACCGATTGGAATTGGGTATTAAGTGAGATTCTTTGAAATTAGAGGACACAATAAGAGGCATAAATGATGTCCCAATTACATTTAAATTTTTTGGAATCATTAATATTTTTAAAATTTTAATTTATTTATAAATAACTATGCATATTTATAATTACTTTTAATAAATATATGCAAAATATTCTTTCTTAAATAAAAGATAAAAATGTTCAGAATGAAATGTGTGGTTGAAGAGCAAGAATGGTGACAATGGTGAGTGTGTGAATGTTACTGGACTTTGGCACAATTAATGAGGGTGTGGGGTAGGTATGGGCAAATTGTCCCTCTAAATCTGTTTTTGATTAGGAACATTAACATCAGATTTTGTTGACTGTGAGCTTTGCAGAACATGATATGGAGGGTGGTGTGGGCTACCAAGGGGCCACCATTACACATGGATATCCCTTGTTGGTAAAGGGGACACACCTACACTATTGATCCTTGCTCCAATAAATCATAAATATAATTTCCATAAGAAAAAAATAAAATCATAAATATAGGGTTCTTTTGGAGTTTTGTGCATGAATCTAGACCTAGCTATAGTGTGAAATTTCACGTACATGCCAAGTTTATACATATTATAAACTTTTATAACTTCCTTTTCTTCCCCCCTCTCAGTGCTGACTTTCTTCCTCGATATCAAACAATGGAATCCAACATCAACTAATCAAACCAATTCCTTTATATACTAGCTCGTGTAGTGGCATTTATTATGGGCTAAGATATCTAAAGTATAAATAATAAAAGAAAAGGTTAATTATCGAACACCTCAATTTTAAAAGGACAAATATATGATTGGTGATATATCATTGACCCTATATAAATAATGTCCTATGATCTGCTAATGAACAAGCAGATTGGAGTGAACAGCAGCAATCAACATTAGCCGCCATGTCAGAAAACTATATTGCATGGTTTACAAAATGAGGAATAAGTAGGAAGCTACGTACTTTTAAGGCTTTGAGAACAAGACAAGAAAGGAAAGAAAATAGAAAAATAGGAATGAAATTAGTGGAGAGAGGTTTCAAGAATATGTGGGAGATTTGAACTTCAAATCTATGTAGTGTTATGTATTAAAAAATAATAAAATTTAAAGTAAAAGAAATAAAAATGAAAAGAATAGAAGATTGTTTCCATTTATTAGGTGACCTTTCTAGTTTCTATGAAACATCAAGCGTGAGAATAGAAGACTCTGCTTTAGAAAACTAATAGCTTGAGGATAAAACTAAGGTAAGTATTGACCACCCAAAGCTCAATCTTGTTTTTCTTCTACTTCTTAACCTATTTTTTAAACCCTAAATTTAATTACTTTGGCGGTCCTTTTTGTTAAAATAAAAGATGATTTCCCAATTGGTTATTTTGAGTATCTTTTCTTTTCAAATTGGTTGTCATTGTTCCAAGAAAGTTCCTTCTTCAAATGGGAGTTTTCTTTTAAATATTCATTTGAATGGGGTGGTTGGATGTATGGGCACCACAATAGAGCAGGTTAAAGTTGACCCTTTGAGGGAAAGGCCACGCAACCCCTTCAAAGTAAGCATAGTAATTAGGTATAATATATATATATATATATATATNATTAGGTATATATATATATATATATGTAATCTAAGGATGAAACCACTGACTTACTGTTTTATATTATAATAGGGAATGATTAGATGAAAGAAAATCTTGGCCAATGATCAGTCCTTAAGAGAAAGCACTTTTAGTTTATTTTGAAGTAGAAAGTAACAAAAGGTCATTGAAGAACATGCTGGCAATGATTAATCTTCAAAGCACACGAGCATTTAAAATGAAAAAAGAGTAAACTTTTTGGAGATTTTTTTGTGAATGATAATTTAGATACAAAGAAAAGATGATGAATATGATTGGCTAAATTGTGAAAAGAGAAAGTTTAGCTGCGAGTGCGAAGATTGAATGAGATTATTTAATAAAGCTTCAATTGACTTAGTTTACTTTAAACGTTGTTAACTGAATAGGTGTGAAGCAGTGCGAAAATGGCTTGTGAGAAAGAAGTGGCTGTGGGCATGCCACTCTTTAACCTTATATGACTTTTCAAACTTGGCAATTGTTGGCCAATATGCATGTGGCAGTGATTGTCTTAAGTGCCAAAGAAAAGTATTTTGGTCATTAAACATGCGTGTGCTGTCTTTGTAATTAAGGTCAATTACTTGGAATTTGAGTAAGTAGCGTGCCATGTTCAATAAATGATGCGGAAATCTCAGCTGAAATCGGATACACGGTTTTTTACTTGTGTGGTGGATGATATGCTACTTCTAAGACCCTGTTTCTTCATGTTCTCTTTTTACCCAAATTATTTGATCAATTCATTGCATGCTTTGACAAAAGCAGAACAAGACTTTTAAACCATAAAAGGGCACAATCAATCACCCTCAGGCTTAGATTCGTTTGCTTTGCATTGTATTCTAAAGTCTAATAAAAAAAAACAACTTACATGATGTTGTTAGGTTTAACCAAGAGAAGTCATTTTCCTTTGCTTTCTTTTCAATATATCTTTTTTTTTTCTTTTTTTAATTTGGCCCCCCGGAAGGGAGGGTTGTTTAGAGAAAATGAGGGAAAGAAAAAATAAAACAAGCAACCAGCATTATTTATAGGCCAAAGCCCATTCAATGTAGGCAGGCACGAATCACGATGATATATTTTCAAGATTAAGATAAGCCCATTCCAACAAAAAAAAAAAGTATAGTGACAGAGCCCATTGGGGCACTGGCTATGTAGCAGGAAAGCTAACTTTAAAGTTGCTTAAATTATGATTTTAAGTTCGTCCTGATAACAATCTAAGTATCATTAGGCCACGGTGCTCTAATTTGTGAGAGAGAAATTGGCCTTTAAGCCACCCATCAAGGTTGCTGTTGGTGTACACCATGACTGCCGTTTGAGACCAACAGGCATTAGCAAGATTGAGATGAGATCCAGGGATAATGATGAGTAAGTAGTCATGTGTGTGTCTACGCTTCATAATTCTTAATGCATTAACTGAGAGATTCAAGCACACTTCTCTATTCACATCCTAGATCTACAAATAATTTAGTATGAAGCAATAGCAAACAAACAACACAGGAAGGTAAATCACCAACTGCATACTCTAATCCAATGCCTATTCAATATAGAGCTGGCTGCGATGTCATCCATACTTAATAGTAAAAAGCTTTTAAACTTGGCACTAATTCATATTGTAATCATCTATGGTGTTACCAAGAAAATGAACATGTGCACTGCTTAGAATTGCCGGTCATATAACGTTAAAAATGGTTGGGCCTCAACCTTGTCTTTGTACACAATGTTGCATGATACTATAGCATGTATGCTTGTGCACAATACCCACAAGAGTTTTCGGCATCAACCATCAAGAATACAACAGAAACACGCAGGGCAGTCAACTGGTCAAGTCTGGGAAAATTTAATGTATTCTTGGAAACATATTGGAAGTTCGTAAATAGTAAAACCATGAGCAAAAGCACTTTGTGTCCCACAGGACTAAATCCTAGTTGACAGTGAAGACAACATAATGTTTTAGACTTCCTTATCTTGAGCACACATTGTAGCTCAGGGAATCAAGTTAATTTATGAAAGTTAATGAAAATTTACGGAAAGTTGTTGCTTGAGTAAAGGTTGGGATAGATAGGTGAAGTTTTGGAAAGTCAAGTGATGAAATTTAAGTATGCGGGGGTGTCCAGCTCCATGGATGAAGTAAAAGTTGGAAATTAGACCCATATCTGAATTCGTGTCATTTGGTTTTTTTGGCATTCAAACCAGAGACAAATTAGAAAAGCTTTATATCTCTAAATAAAAAATGCAGAAACATCTCTCTAGTGATTCTCTTTGGGGTTAGAGGGAGTAGGACATCAGATTGCAATGTGAAAGGAAAGAAGGGCAATAACAGATAGTAAATATTGTATATAAACTATACAGGAATGGTAACTCCTATGATCCCCAGGGGTGCTCCATGAAACAATTCTTCTTTTTATTGAAAAAGGGATCCTAGCCATTTACAAGTGTTGGAACCCAGTGACCCAGCACTGTAGTAGCTCCTTATAACATGCAATTTGATGATAAAAGCATATATGTATATTGGTTCTATTGCATGGGTACATTTCCTTTTCCCATCTACTACCATTCCTATGAACCAATTAAACCTTTCACTCCCAAAATATTGAGCTTTAAGAAGTCTCAACATGATTTTCATGTCAATTCCAGTAATCTGGTGTCAGCCATACAACCATACTAGCTCTAAGCACTGCAAATCCAATTTCTGCCTGTTGTTGAACCAAACCATTATTTTCATCCTCACTAAATAGTTTAACTTTTAGGTTTGGTTGATCAAATCAAACGTGATAGGAGTTATAAGCAGATCAACAAAGATACAATACAGCCTAAATGAAGACAGTGGCTTCATTGGACCAAGTATGTCAATTCTACAAGATAAGGTTCCTCGGAAACATTATCGATGCAATGGAAAAGCGAAAGGTAAAAGAAGACATGAACTGCCAATTTTCTATACTAATCCTAATATCCCTGACACTTTCACCAAATGCTCACTGTTTTGCACAACGTAGGGAATTAGCAGACAGAACATAAGCATCACATAAGTGAAGATCCAAATCAACAAAAAGTAAATAACTGAAGTCAATTTGATAACTAGCCTCAGAGCCTATGCTGTGATGGTGAAGGTTGAACAACGTGAGTCTAAAATTGAATTTGGAGCCCGAGGGGAGGGGAAGAGATCAACATGAACCATGCCATAATTGATTTGAATAAATTTAATTTTGAAATCAATTCATCTTAACATGGATTGAATGAACTTTGAACCCGGAACCTCACTATGCAGCTGAGTTTTAGAGGGCACAGAATTGAGTTTCTTTTTCTTAATGAAGAATCAATTGACATATAACACAAACAGTATTTCAGCCTCAACCACTTCAAAATAAAAGGAAAAACAGAGAAAAAAGTCACAAGAACAAGTACTTTCACTAGTAACACAGTCATCTAATTTTCTTTTCACTAATTTATCTCAGATATGATGGCCATTATGTAACTAAATACTATTCTATTATACTCAGAAGATCCCACATCCAGCAACCCACATTCCTTTGCTACAACAATAACATCCCCCTACCCCAATTATTGACATAAAAAGAGAAACTAAATAAGCAAATTGCTGTTTATTTTTTTTTACCAAGTTTTCAATATCCAAATAATCCCACATTAACCAGCAATTCTCCACAAAATCTGATGATGAAGCAGCTTCCGGTTCGCGGCTCGGACACCCGAGCCGGACTCGGCGTGATACCAACCCACCGATTTCTGAGCTTCCATAACGATCTGGGAAAGACCTGTACCAAGCCCCAGAGAAGAGAAACGGCAATTCAAAATCAAAAATTGAATCTTGGGTAGTGATAATTGAATCATAACTAAAATTTAGGCGAAGATAGAGAAGATGCCTTCTCTGACGGTTTGTTTGTTTTGGCGAATATCGTGAATGGTAGCAGAGACTTTCCAATACAAAGGGCGACCGATGTAGAAGAGAACAAGAAGCACTAGAGCGACCATGAAAACGCGGAAAGCAATTCTTGATGTGGGCGAAGCCATTGGGTTGTTTTGATTTTCCTGCTTCTATGGAGTTCTCCTGTTTCTGTGTCAGAAAGGTGCGAGCGTGCTCTTGGGCGAGATTTAAGAGAGAAGATACAGAGACACTAACCAGACAGACCCCTTCCTATTAGATCTCTTTTTCTGTTTTGATGTCACAAATCACAATAGCTATTCGCGTCACTGTTTAATATACCAAAAAAACACTGTATTTAATGATTGATTGAGATCTCGAGACCCTGATAAAGAAATTTCAATTTATTTTTTATTTTTTTTTTGCATGGTGATTGCTGAATGCTGAGCTACTGAGGTATGTAGCACTACGATTTTTTTTGTTTCGATGGAACTCATATTTTAAAAATAATGTTATTATGAATATATTAAAAAATTATTATTAAATGCGAGTCAATTTTTAAAATAATTGATAAATTTTAAATTTAATAGTGTCAAAAATTGTTATTTTGTATTATTTTTTAATTTTATTGATATTTTGTTTGTATTACTCTATTTATTTTTTTTATTTTATAAATAACTAATTATTTTGACTTATAATGAGTGTCTCAATTTTTTTTTAAAATTTTTGAAATGACAACACCAAATTTAAAATGTAAATTTCACCAAAATACCCTCATTAAAAGGGTAAGTAATGTTACATTAACTTAGAATGGGATATGTAGTTTAGCAATCACCTTTCATATATGTTTTGATAGAAGACTAATAATGATAATAAATTTTGAGTAGAGGATACTCTCTCAAAACTTACTAAAATTAGGTAGAGTAAAATTTTGGGAGCAAATAATTATTCTTATTGTATAACTTCTAGTGAATAAAAAAATTCTCTAAGTTTAACTAAAATTTATATTTTGAAAAGAAAAACCTCTATTCCAATATTATTCATTTGAAAAAACCACACTCACCGAATAATAAGATAGTTAATTAATGATAACTATACAATTATTAGATGCAAGAGTAGTTTTCAAAAAATTATGATGATTCCACAACTTGTATGTTCCTTAACATCAATAGGGATTGTAAGACCTAAGTTGGTTTCCATTGTTAATAGTTCCCCTTTAATAGACAATCAATAAATATCATTGTAAATTTTCACTAAGGCATGTAACATGCACCTTAGAATAATTACCTTTTCTTACCCTAGCCTAGACTTTCTTCTATGATTTTTTTTTTTTGTATTAATAACTTTTCCATTGGAATCCCTTTCTTTTAAACTCTAATGGAGCTTTTATATAGTTGTGCAGATTTGCTAATATCATAGTTATGAAATTAGCACTTGTTTAAGACTAACAAANTTGTTTAAGGCTAACAAATTTTGTGTTTAAATTTAGAGTCATAACAAAAAAAAAATTAACGTTACTTTCCATAAAAGTAAGTTAATAACTTTCTTAAACATGATGATAACCTTTTCTGTTTACAAAAACACGCGGTAACAATTTTCCTTCACAAATACACTAGTAATTTTTATAAATATTTTGCTTAACTGCAGATAGTTTCCCCAAGAGTTCTTTGTTCATTTCTCTCAAATTTTCCATTCAAGGGAGACTCCGATATGCTTTATGTACATCCAGGGAGAACATATTAAGCAACAACTGTACTTCAAGGATACTACATTTACATTTGCCAAGGCCTTATGTACATCCATTATGACAGGCTTATAGAACTTATACAATTACAAACAAGTTACAGAATGTAACTCTGTTTGCACCTCTTTCTACGGTTGTGAACAAGAAAAGGAAGATAAACCCATCAATTCCATATAGCTATCAAAATATATGGACCACAACACGTGTACAAATACCATAAACTAGTTACATATAATAGAGGTTTCTCCTACGACCTGCCCTCCTATTTGGCGGCAAGGGGGTTTCGTCACTACCTGGGAATTCCCACCTAACAATGTCACCGTCCCAGGAGGAAGTGACCATCATGGGGTAGAAGGGGTGCCAGTTACAATCTCGTATAGGTTCTCCATGGTGGTCAAGTCTTGCAACTTGAGCTCCACTCACCTACAAAGGACGATCATGTTAACATTGTGTCCTTGTCCAGGAGCAAACCAAATAGTTTATGGAAATATATTACACTAAGAAACAAGTGAAATATGTATATTAGACATTAGGCACATTAGGCAAACATGACATCTGACCAGAAGCAAAGGCAAAAGTTTCATCCAAAGTCCTTCCCCAAAATACACTAAAATATCATACAAGATCAAAAGAAGTTTGTTTTTACCAGGTCATATATATAAACAGAGCAATCACTGGAACCGGTGTAGATGTACTTTTGACCAGTGCTGCAACAAGAAACACCCAACTTGAGAAATCATTCATATTATTCATACTATCAGATGTGGAAAGAAGATGCAACATTGTCACAATGAAACCAATGTCCTAAATTTGTTAAGAAGGCAGAGCCCAAATGTCATTCATCTATTTCAATCAGCACATAACTAGAACTAGATAAATTAAAGAATTTCCAAAATAGAGCTGAAAGTGGATAGGATCAGTCAATAATAGAAGTTACCTATATGCTGGTGAGAAGTAACAGCGAATTAGAGTACGCAACACTGAGTGGCCTTTATAGGTTGCCAATGACAGGTCATTGGGATGTCTTAAATTTCTTGCATGTGAAGGGTATTCCATCCACCTGTAGTCCCAATCTTCTCCATGCCCTGCACTGTTGGTTTCACATATACATAACAGATTAGGAAAAACAAATGAGAACCAATGTAGCTCCAGTCAGTTTGACTTGTTATTCAACATGAAATGCTCTGCACAGCTTAAAACATCATTAAGATGGTTTTTAGTGTCCACAAAGGAAACTAAATTCATTTGTGGAACAATGCAGTTATGGTTTAAATTAACAAAAAGCATGATGAATTATTGAGTCGATACATATGAGCTGTTAGAAGATATAGTTCCCTAGTATGCTGTATCATCAACTATACTCCATCAATGCAAGATAGTTCTCAGATGAATAACTCACTCTTGGCAGCCAAAATCAACTCTAATAAGCAATTACAATCAATCCAAAGACTCATTTAAAAGAGAGCCAGGACATCCTCAAGAGGATACCCCAATGGTTTAACATTGGTACTCCATCATGGAGGTGGGTTGGGTAGGATTTTGGGAGGGAATTGGCTACCCCCTATTGTGTAGGCTCAAGTGGACCCAAAAAAAAGCGAGCCAGAACTTCCAAAACATCCCATCTAATTGAACTTCTAGACTTTTCCCAGAAAGCCACCAACCTGATTCCAGGAATAAAAAATTGAATATGGAGATTTTTGAATTTCAAGCAACTCATGTAGAGGTGCGTAAAGTCCAAAACCTCTTAATATGTCAGCAAGCATCAAGACCACCTTAGGAGACCTAAAAGGTTTGAATCTCAAGAAGGAAAAGGATGAGATAAAGTCTTCCTTCCAATGAGGCTTTCTTTAAACTAAGAAAGAAAAACCAATCTAGACAAAACAAAGTTCCACCAATCTTATGTTTTCAGATAAAGCTCATATTTGTTAAATAAGATAGGGTAGAGAAAATTAAAAGTGGTAGATAGAGAAAATAAAAGATAGCAAGAGAGACCAAGTAAAGGTAGAATAAAAAGCAGAGGCAAAATAGAGAGAGAAACAGAAACAGAAAAGAAAGGTAGTAGGTTCCAAAGCATACTTCGCTTCTGGTCTACACCTGTATTTATACTGGAATATAATTACATTTGTACAACTATAGTTACCATCAATGATTGATCAACCACCCCCAATCATAAGCAATCAATCACAACTTATAAACAACAATCAACAATGAGTCAGCGTTTCTTTCCCCTATCATTGTCTCCCTATTCTCTTTTTCCTCTATTTCTCTCACCCTCTCTCAAATTCTCCTTGTTCCACAGCAACAGGGTATAGCATTTGAAATGAGGTAGATGAACTATCTAATTTCATTTGTATAACTCTATCTTACTTAACAATGAGAAACATAATCAAGGGGCTATATAGGAAAAAGTAATTTAAAAAGAAAGGAGAAATGATAAACAGACTTACGGTATGGCACTAGAAGACATCTTCCTTATGTCCCATAGCTTTGTGGTCTGATCTTTTCCATTAGAAATTAAATAACGACCATCTCCACGGCTATCAATGAATGTAATGCCTTCTAAATGACCCATCAAGATTCCAGCTGGTTGTCCTTTTGACCCAAGGCAACGCCTATCCCACACCTGCAAATAGTCATAACAAAAAAGTTCCTTCACTGGGTGATGGCAAGCATAAAAACCAAAGCCACTTATTGGAAATATGGGGCTTGGAAAATATCAAGGGTAAAAACGTCCTCCTACATGAGAGCCATTTTAACCTTAAGCTCATTTACTTATGAGAATGAGCCAGGCCTGAGTTTGGTCCATGAGCATGCAAATTTGTGAGCTTTTGTGTATCCATATATATATAAAAACATGTTTACCATGTTTTAAACATATGTCATAGTTGAAAAGAATATTTTTATTGAGAACTTGAGCTAGGCATTTTCAGCATAAACAAAAGATGTGCAAGCTCAGTTGAAATCAATTCAACTTGCTTATACTCCTATGGAATTAAAATAACGAATTTGTCATCAATCCTCAGGTAATAGTTAATTGAGTTACAAGATTTCAGCAATCCTTCCAAGGATGCAGCAGCATAAATACAAGTATTTGATTTATCAAAAACATATATACAAGTATTTGAATGTTTAAGAAACTTGACAACTTCTCATCACCATCATTAAAGTCCAAACATCAGTTAACTCTTGTCTTGTCCATTTATTGTGAGTGATTATTATACAATAAAAATCCTTTTATTCCAACACACATTTACTGAGTCTATCACCTAATTCCTATAAATAGAACATGTGAAGTTTACCTTGCAGAAACTATCATCACTTCCAGAATATATGAGATGGCCCGATTCATCAGCAAAGCAAACAGTGTTAACATCAGACTGCAACAGGAAATGGAAAATTAAGTTTCAGCTCCCTTCATTTATGCCAAGTGAAAAGCCACTATGTGCCACTTTTAGGTAGTGAACAACATGATTAACCATCTACATATTAATCAATTTTACTGAAAACTAATTGAAAAGATTCTCAGGATCAAATCTTTGGCTAGCGTAAGCCTATGCTTATACTAAAATCTTAACCTCAGATTGCTCCCCAACTAAACCACAAGACTCAATGTTATGAGCAGACTCAGTATTAAGGGATATTACGATACTGACAACATTACAACAATTTCCTATCATAATTAAAACTGTTTCAAAGTAATAAGTCTACTAAGGTAAAAGAGCATTCTAGAAGGTTACACACATTATCCTGAAATCTTGGCAGAAAGCATGGAATTTTTATCTTTTTAACAGAAATTTTTTCTACTCTTTTGGCCCTTCAGGGATTCAGACATTCTAAATACAACTTAATTTTAGAAGCAGAATCTTCCCCCTCCCCCCCGGTCCCCCTCTCGTCACACAAAAAAAAATAAAAATATTATGCCAGAATGAATTTGAGTTACCATTCTGATTTTAAGCAATCAATCTACTTTTGAGTAGCATCCTTAGACATTTGAAGAAATTTTTTGAATTGTTCAATACTAGCAATTAATTATAACAATAAAGATATAATACCAAGTGGGCAGGAATTCTAAGGCTAAGCTTATCTGCTCCAAGATCATAAACGCATATTGAACTATCACTAGTTGCAGCCACAAGCTCTCGCCCATCAGTTGAAAATTTGATAGAGAAAATCCCAAATTCATCATCATCATCATCAGAAGAGAAATCCAATCCATAATGAATTTCCTGCAATAAAAGAAGGGCTTCTGGATGTAAAACAAAATTGTATTATGAAACAAAGCTACCACATTTAGCCTACTTAAAATGAAGCCCAACTTATCAAAATACATATAACTAAAAAACAATTACACATTCAAAGCGTCAAGAGAAATTTATGGATGTTCTCTTACATAATAACAAGAACAAATAATAAAGGTTTGCAATATCTATGGGAAAGAATATTAAGCATGTCCTTGTTGTACAAGCAAGGTTGGATAGATCTCATTTGATTATCCCTACTAAGGAGCTTCTCCATAATAAAGCATCCACTTATTAAATTGAAGTTTTTTTAAATTAAGAAGTATTTCATTTTATAAGTTAGCAATGATCACAAAGAAGAGAGCTATAGCTGTCAATCCAGTCACTAACTTCTTTCATGTTATAGTATGTAAATATGAAAATAATATAGATAGCTGTTACAGGATGTAAATATGGTAATATAGCATAATTATAGGGATTATAGCATGACCATAGGGATTGGCCTCTATATATATATGAGTGTCCTATCAATGAGAAATATACTTTTTCCACCAGATTACATGGTATCAGAGCTTGGTACAATTTGTCCAAGTTTCTATTAGGGTTTGTGAGGGTAAGTCTAGGGCACCAATATAAGGTGCTCGTTTTGTCTCACCACCACCTTCGGTAGGTTCAGAAGCTGCCGGCCGTCCGACCCAGAGAGTCCGGCGTCCATCGGCAGCGCGAGTGAGATACACAATCACTCATTCTATGCTGCGACCCATGCGCCGGCGCGTGAAAGAGCGTCCACCGTCACCTTTGTCTTTGATTTGTATCGCCGGCCTTCTCTTCTCATTTCCGGCAACATTCTGTTGGTTTGGTCACTATTCCTCTCCTATTTTGCGACGGTTCCTCTGTTTGGGTTTCTTTGACTCTTGTTTTCATTCTGTTTTTTGGATATTCTGGTGTGGCTTTTGTTCTCATTATGGTGGTTTGATATTCTGGTCTGGTTTGGTATTCTAGTGTGGTGGTTTTGTGGATTTTGCATCTTTGATTGGTTTCCTTGGGAGTTTGTGCTTTGGCTATTTGGGTGGTCTGCTGTTTCTGTATTGCTTTGGCTGTTTGGGTGGTTTTGCTTAGTTGCTTTGTGTATTGCTTCATTGATGGCAGAAAATAAATCCACAGTTATGGCTGAGGTGGTTCCGGTTATGACAAAAATCACTGAGCATAAACTCAAAGGCTCCAACTATTTAGACTGGAGTAAAACTGTTCGGGTGTATTTACGGAGCATTGAAAAGGACGATTATCTCACCTCTGATCCTCCTATGGATGATACCCGGAAAGCATGGCTGCGGGATGATGCAAGACTATTCTTGCAGATTCGAAATTCTATTGAAACCGAGGTACTTGGTTTGATTAATCATTGTGAATTTGTGAAGGAGTTAATGGAGTATCTGGATTTCTTGTATTCTGGACAAGGAAATATATCTCGTATCTACGAGTTATGTAAGAACTTTTATCGGAGAGAGCAGCAGGATAAGCCTCTTACTGCTTATTTTATGGAGTTCAAGAAAACCTATGAAGAACTCAATATGCTTCTCCCATTCAGCCTTGATGTCAAAGTTCAACAAGCTCAGCGGGAGAAAATGGCAGTTATGAGTTTTCTGGCAGGCTTCCGTCCAGAGTTTGAGGCTGTTAAATCTCAACTTCTCTCGGACTCTGAAATCTCATCTTTGCAGGAAATTTTTTGCTAGAGTCCTTCGCACAGAGAACCTTCAGACTTCTCAGCCCATTGCTACTAACAATGCTCTCGTTAGTCGTGGGGATTTTCGTGGTAGTTCTCGAGGTGGGTTGAATCATCGTGACAAGAATATGGAAAGTCGGAGTCAGCAGTCAGGTGAAGTTGAGTGTTTTTATTGCCATGAACTGGGGCATACAAAACGCACTTGTAAGAAACTTCTCAACAAGAATCTGAGAGGGCGGTCTACACATGTTGTCTCGTCGTCTAATAAGACTACGGTCTCTGTTGATAACTTTGCCCAGTTCACTCAGTACCAAGAATCACTGAAATCCTCTGCTCCTACTGTTGTTTTTGCTGATACAGGTAAATCCCCTACATGTCTTCTGTCTTCATCATCCAAGTGGGTCATTGATTCTGGTGCATCAAACCACATGACAGGTAATCCTAACCTTTTCTCCACCTTCCATACTCATGCTTCTTCATCCCATGTGGCTATAGCTGATGGGTCTACCCCTAGTGTCCTTGGTTCTGGCACTATTAACCTAACCCCATCTATTTCTTTGCCCTCAGTATTGAGTTTACCTAATTTTTCATTTAATTTGATTTTCGTTAGTAAACTCACCCGTGTCTTGAACTGTTGTGTCTCATTCTTTCCTGATTATTGTCTTTTTCAGGATCTTACGACGAAACGGATTATTGGTAAAGGACATGAATCTTGAGGCCTCTATGTACTAGACACTCAGGTGCCGAAATCCTTAGCGTGTTCAAGTTCATTGTCTCCGTTTGAGGTGCACTGTCGTTTGGGTCATCCGTCTCTCTAGGCGCTCAAACAGCTTTATCCCCAGTTTCGTCATTTATCTTCTTTGCCTTGTGAGTCATGTCAGTTTGCCAAACATCATCGTGTTCCCTTAGGGTCTAGGGTCAATAAACGAGCTGCGCTTCCATTTGAGTTAGTCCATTCTGATGTTTGGGGTCCTTGTCCAATTTTGTCCAAAACTAGTTTTAAGTATTTTGTTACCTTTGTTAATGACTACTCTCGTGTTACATGGTTATATTTAATAAAAAATCGCTCTGAGGTTTTTTCACATTTTTGTGCCTTCTGTGCTGAAATAAATACACAATTTAATGTTTCTGTTCAAACCCTGAGAAGTGATAATGCTAAAGAATACCTATCTGATTCTTTTCAGTCTTATATGCTTCAGCATGACATTCTTCATCAATCCTCCTGTGTTGACACACCCGCTCAAAATGGGGTTGCTGAACGAAAGAATCGGCATCTCCTTGAGGTTGCCCGAGCTCTTTTGTTCCAAATGACTGTTCCTAAACCATTTTGGGCGGATGCTATCTCTACAGCTTGTTTTTTAATTAATCGAATACCATCTTCTGTTCTCAATGGGGCAATTCCCTATTCTGTCCTTTTTCCATCTAAACCTATGTTCCCTATTGTACCCCGCATGTTTGGCAGTACCTGCTTTGTTCGTGATACCCGGCCTCAAGTCACTAAGTTAGACCCTAAGTCCCTTAAATGTGTCTTCCTTGGTTACTCTCGTCTCCAAAAAGGGTATCGGTGTTTCTCTCCCACTCTTAATCGCTACCTTGTCTCTCCTGATGTCACCTTCCAAGAAGGCATTCCTTTCTTCTCTCCTTCCTCTCCTTCCCATAGTCAGGGGGAGGACGATGATTTGTTGGCTTATACTGTTCCCTGTTCTCACCCACCTATAGATGCTCCTGCACCTCCTCCAGAGTCTACTCGGCCCCCTATTGTCCATGTCTACACTAAACGGCAACCTCCAAATGCAGGTTCAGATTTATGTCCTTCACCATCTGCTTCGTCGCCAGATCCAGACTTCAGTGCTCCTACTCTTGACCTTCCCATTGCTCTTCGAAAAGGTAAACGTCAGTGTACTTATCCTATTGCTTTAGTTGTTTCCTATGATCACTTGTCTTCTCCTTCTTATCCTTTTTTGGCCAAACTAGACTCTGTATCCATTCCTAAAACAGTTTGTGAAGCTTTGGCTCATCTTGGGTGGCGTGATGCCATGATAGAAGAGATAAATACTCTTGATCATAATGGCACTTGGACATTAGTGGATTTACTTATTGGCAAGAAAGCTATTGGGTGCAAGTGGATATTTACAGTTAAAGTCAATCCTGATGGTTCTGTGGCCCAACTGAAAGCCCGTCTCGTTGTGAAAGGATATGCTCAAACTTATGGTACTAATTACTCAGATACGTTTTCGCCTATTGCCAAACTTATATCAGTTCGTTTGCTGATCTCCTTGGCAGCCACTCATGATTGGTCGCTGCACCAATTGGATATCAAAAATGTTTTTCTTCATGGTACTCTTCAAGAAGAGGTCTATATGGAGCAACCACCTGGGTTTGTTGCTCAAGGGGAGTATGGGAAAGTATGTCGGCTCCGAAAGTCGCTATATGGTCTGAAACAGAGCCCTCGAGCGTGATTTGGTAGGTTTAGTCAAGTTGTTTTGAAATATGGAATGAAGAAAAACAAATCTGATCACACAGTGTTTTACAGGCGTTCTAAGGATGGCATCATTCTACTTACAGTATATGTCGATGACATTGTGATTATTGGGAGCGATAGCTCAGGCATATCTGGTCTCAAGACTTTCTTGCACTCTCACTTTCAAACAAAGGATTTGGGACCTTTGAAATACTTCCTAGGGGTTGAAGTCATGAGAAACGAGAAGGGGATCTTCCTGTCCCAAAAGAAGTATGTTCTTGATTTGTTGAAAGAAACAAGAAAAATAGGGGCTAAGCCATGTAGTACCCCAATGACTCCTAACATACAGCCTGCAAATGATGATAATAAACCATTTCATGATCCTAAGAGGTATAGGAGGCTTGTGGGGAAGTTGAATTATCTTACAGTGACTCGCCCCGACATTGCGTATTCGGTCAGTGTTGTCAACCGCTTTATGTCCTCCCCAACAGTCAACCATTGGGCGCTCCTAGAAAAAATTCTTTGTTACTTGAAAGGAGCTCCAGGACGTGGATTATTTTATGGGCATCATGGACACACTTAAGGTAGAATGTTTCTTTGGCATGATTGAGGCCTATTCTGATGCAGACTATGCAGGGTGCAAGGATGATAGGAGATCCACTACTGGCAATTGTGTCTTTGTGGTAGGGAACCTAGTTTCATGGAAGAGTAAGAAGCAAAATGTAGTCTCCCGATCTACTGCAGAATCAGAGTACAGATCTATGGCAAACTCAGTATGTGAGATTGTATGGATATATCAACTATTGAAAGAAGCTGGCTTCGAGCTTTCACTACCGGCAAAGCTATGGTGTGACAACCAAGTTGCTCTTCACATTGCTTCTAATCATGTGTTTCACGAATGAACTAAACATATCGAGATCGACTGTCATTTTGTTCGTGAAAAGATTGAAGAGAAGCTCATTACTATAGGATATGTAAGAACAGAAGACCAGTTGGGAGACATCTTTACAAAAGCCTTGAATGGAGCCCGTATTGATTACATTTGTAACAAGATGGGCATGATTAACATCTATGCTCCACCTTGAGGGGGAGTGTTATAGAATGTAAATATGGAAATAATATATATAGCTGTTACAGGATGTAAATATGGTAATATAGCATAATTATAGGGATTATAGTATGATCATAGGGATTAGCCTCTGTATATATATGAGTGTCCTATCAATGAGAAATATACTTTTTCCACCATATTACATTCACTAGATGTCATTGGCAAAATTTAATGTGTATTAGTCGCAAGGAATATAAGATCCCAAGTAGGAACAAAACTATGGATGAGAATTATTCTTAATCCTCTTTAAATTAGTGGGAAATAGTCCCGTTAAACAAGAAGACATTAGCTATCATGCATTAAAGTCAGAATTAGCTGCAGTTCCAGTACATACTGTGACATTTGCCACCGATTCTGTTGTAGGAGATCCAACATTGACAATATGGACAACAGGTGACATGCTAGCATAGACCTGCAAAAAATTACATTTGAGTCATTTTTTTGTTAAATGTGGTTCCAAGAAGTAAAAGAATAAATTAGTAATAGACAGATGAGATTTTTTATGAGAATTACAAGTTACAAACCCCAGTCAGCATTTTCATATATATTAGTAATGGAAAATCCTTCATCCTAGTTTAGTAATATCTATAAATGCCACCTTATTCTATAATCAACTCAAACTTACAAGATAGTTTCGATCTGGTGAAAGAGATGTATCAGTAATTGTCCNAGTCGGTATTCACATTTACATGACTATCCCACAAAGCTTGGATATGCCTGGCCCTAATCGACGGTTTAACTCCCCTAACTCTTTGATGAATAAATAAAGGGACAGAGACCCTCTCAGGGGGCCCCTCGCTCAAAGAACTAGAAGAAGAAGTGCAAACCTCACTAGAAGAAGCCATCTCGAGTAGAAGAAGAAAAAGCTACCTGTGGTCTGATTATTGCAAGCTCGAGAGAACAAAACTCCTCGAAAGAATGTTGGCAAAAGTGCAATTTTTTTTCAAAAGCTCAGCACAACCTCTGGGAGTCATTCACAAAAAGTGTAACAAAATGTAAAATTACCATATTTATACCGTTCTAATTCCTCCATCTAACGGACCAGATGAATCTCGTCCAACGGTCCGGATTAGCGCCGTATCATAGTCCGCGAAGCGACAACGTCGCCTCATATACCACCATTACTCACCTCGAGACACACCCTGCAGCCTCTGGAGTAATTACCTGCCATCCCATTCCTGCCGTGACAGGTGGCAAAAAGGTAACCGTTTACTTAAAACGAAATATTTTAGCTTGGCGCCATTTTCTTTCGAATCCAAGAACGTAAAGTCTCGGACTTCCTTTTTGGGGCAAGTGTGGTGGCCTTAAAGTATGGGCCCACATACAGTAGAGCCCAAACAAAGATATGACCCGAAAGACCCAAACATCAAACGGGTCGCGCGTTTGCCCGACCCGCCAGATCATGCTTTCTATTTACTATAAATAGCCCCTGACCCAATACAAGAAGGGGGCACAAAAAATCCCACTAGTTGACAATCATAATTCTGCTTCTCAGACAAAACTGATCTGACTTAATCTTCGGAGCCCGGGAAACTTAACCCGGCCCGGTAGTTTTCACCTGCAGGAAACTCGGTCACTCGCCAGTCAGAACAGGCAACCGACCTCGGTGATTTCACCCGACCTCAAGCTCAGGCATCGTCAGGGTCAAAGGGTATTTTGATTTGAGAATTTAGGTGTGTATATCTGATGATTTGAATGCAAGGAAGATTGTGGAGGAAATTACAAGAGCAGCAACTGGTGCTAATTTTGGGACTGTGTGTTTGCCTCCTGGAGATGTTGAATGGGAAGAAATTCTTGCTTGTCCTTGATGATGTTTGGAATGGAAATCGTGTGGAATGGGTTAAGCTGAAAAATTTGTTAGAAAATGATACCAAGGGAAGCAAAATTGTGGTGACAACGCGTAACAGATATGCAGATTCAATAATGGGCAGGGTTAGTTGGTATCATTTAGCTGGTCTGCCTTATGATGACTGCTGGTCTCTGTTTGAGAAATGCGCCTTCTGAGAGGGAGAAAGTGCACGGTACCAAAACCTTCAAAAATAGTTCAAAAGATAGTGAGCAAATGTGGAGGAGTACCTTTAGCAATACGCACTTTTGGAAGCTTACTGTACTTGACCACAGAAGAATCATACTGGTTGTNGTTATAGTATGTAAATATGGAAATAATATAGATAGTTGTTACAGGATGTAAATATGGTAATATAGCATAATTATAGGGATTATAGCATGACCATAGGGATTGGCCTCTGTATATATATGAGTGTCCTATCAATGAGAAATATACTTTTTCCACCAGATTACATGGTATCAGAGCTCCCATATAAGGTGCTCGTTTTGTCTCACCGCCACCTTCGGTAGGTTCAGAAGCTGCCGGCCGTCCGACCCAGAGAGTCCGGCGTCCATCGGCAGCGCGAGTGAGATACACGTGCCAATCACTCATTCTGTGCTTCGACCCACGCGCCGGCGCGTGAAAGAGCGTCCACCGTCACCTTTGTCTTTGATTTGTATCGCCGGCCTTCTCTTCTCATTTCCGGCAACATTCTGTTGGTTTGGTCACTATTCCTCTCCTATTTTGCGACGGTTCCTCTGTTTGGGTTTCTTTGACTCTTGTTTTCATTCTGTTTTTTGGATATTCTGGTGTGGCTTTTGTTCTCATTATGGTGGTTTGATATTCTGGTCTGGTTTGGTATTCTAGTGTGGTGGTTTTGTGGATTTTGCATCTTTGATTGGTTTCCTTGGGAGTTTGTGCTTTGGCTATTTGGGTGGTCTGCTGTTTCTGTATTGCTTTGGCTGTTTGGGTGGTTTTGCTTAGTTGCTTTGTGTATTGCTTCATTGATGGCAGAAAATAAATCCACAGTTATGGCTGAGGTGGTTCCAGTTATGACAAAAATCACTGAGCATAAACTCAAAGGCTCCAACTATTTAGACTGGAGTAAAACTGTTCAGGTGTATTTACGGAGCATTGAAAAGGACGATTATCTCACCTCTGATCCTCCTACAGATGATACCCGGAAAGCATGGCTGCAGAATGATGCAAGACTATTCTTGCAGATTCGGAATTCTATTAAAACCGAGGTACTTGGTTTGATTAATCATTGTGAATTTGTGAAGGAGTTAATGGAGTATCTGGATTTCTTGTATTCTGGACGAGGAAATATATCTCGTATCTACGAGGTATGTAAGAACTTTTATCGGAGAGCAGCAGGATAAGCCTCTTACTGTTTATTTTATGGAGTTCAAGAAAACCTATGAAGAACTCAATATGCTTCTCCCATTCAGCCTTGATGTCAAAGTTCAACAAGCTCAGCGGGAGAAAATGGCAGTTATGAGTTTTCTAGCAAGCCTCCGTCCAGAGTTTGAGGCTGTTAAATCTCAACTTCTCTTGGACTCTGAAATCTCATCTTTGCAGGAAATTTTTTGCTAGAGTCCTTCGCACAGAGAACCTTCAGACTTCTCAGCCCATTGCTACTAACAATGCTCTCGTTAGTCGTGGGGATTTTCGTGGTAGTTCTCGAGGTGGGTTGAATCATCGTGACAAGAATATGGAAAGTTGGAGTCAGCAGTCAGGTGAAGTTGAGTGTTTTTATTGCCATGAGCTGGGGCATACAAAACGCACTTGTAAGAAACTTCTCAACAAGAATCTAAGAGGGCGGTCTACACATGTTGTCTCATCGTCTAATAAGACTACGGTCTCTGCTGATAACTTTGCCCAGTTCACTCAGTACCAAGAATCACTGAAATCCCCTGCTCCTACTGCTGTTTTTGCTGATACAGGTAAATCCCCTACATGCCTTTTGTCTTCATCATCCAAGTGGGTCATTGATTCTGGTGCATCAAACCACATGACAGGTAATCCTAACCTTTTCTCCACCTTCCATACCCATGCTTCTTCATCCCATGTGACTATAGCTGATGGGTCTACCCCTAGTCCTTTGTTCTGGCACTATTAACCTAACCCCGTCTATTTCTTTGCCCTCAGTATTGAGTTTACCTAATTTTTCATTTAATTTGATTTCCGTTAGTAAACTCACCCGTGCCTTGAACTGTTGTGTCTCATTCTTTCCTGATTATTGTCTTTTTCAGGATCTTACGACGAAACGGATTATTGGTAAAGGACATGAATCTTGAGGCCTCTATGTACTAGACACTCAGGTGCCGAAATCCTTAGCGTGTTCAAGTTCATTGTCTCCGTTTGAGGTGCACTGTCGTTTGGGTCATCCGTCTCTCCAAGCGCTCAAACAGCTTTATCCCCAGTTTCGTCATTTATCGTCTTTGCCTTGTGAGTCATGTCAGTTTGCCAAACATCATCGTGTTCCCTTAGGGTCTAGGGTCAATAAACGAGCTGCACTTCCATTTGAGTTAGTTCATTCTGATGTTTGGGGTCCTTGTCCAATTTTGTCCAAAACTAGTTTTAAGTATTTTGTTACCTTTGTTGATGACTACTCTCGTGTTACATGGTTATATTTAATGAAAAATCGCTCTGAGGTTTTTTCACATTTTTGTGTCTTCTGTGCTGAAATAAAGACACAATTTAATGTTTCTGTTCAAACCCTGAGAAGTGATAATGCTAAAGAATACCTATCTGATTCTTTTCAGTCTTATATGCTTCAGCATGGCATTCTTCATCAGTCCTCCTGTGTTGACACACCCGCTCAAAATGGGGTTGCTGAACGAAAGAATCGGCATCTCCTTGAGGTTGCCCGAGCTCTTTTGTTCCAAATGACTGTTCCTAAACCATTTTGAGCGGATGCTATCTCTATAGCTTGTTTTTTAATTAATCGAATGCCATCTTCTGTTCTCAATGGGGCAATTCCCTATTCTGTCCTTTTTCCATCTAAACCTATGTTCCCTATTGGACTCCGCATGTTTGGCAGTACCTGCTTTGTTCGTGATACCCGGTCTCAAGTCACTAAGTTAGACCCTAAGCCCCTTAAATGTGTCTTCCTTGGTTACTCTCGTCTCCAAAAAGGGTATTGGTGTTTCTCTCCCACTCTTAATCGCTACCTTGTCTCTCCTGATGTCACCTTCCAAGAAGGCATTCCTTTCTTCTCCCCTTCCTCTCCTTCCCATAGTCAGGGGGAGGACGATGATTTGTTGGTTTATACTGTTCCCTGTTCTCACCCACCTATAGATGCTCCTGCACCTCCTCCAGAGTCTACTCGGCCCCATATTGTCCATGTCTACACTAGATGGCAACCTCCAAATGCAGGTTCAGATTCATGTCCTTCACCATTTGCTTCGTCGTCAGATCCAGACTTCAGTGCTCCTACTCTTGACCTTCCCATTGCTCT
This sequence comes from Cercis canadensis, assembly GCA_003255065.1. Classification (NCBI taxonomy): domain Eukaryota; kingdom Viridiplantae; phylum Streptophyta; class Magnoliopsida; order Fabales; family Fabaceae; genus Cercis; species Cercis canadensis. The sequence goes on from QAOA01005666.1 coordinate 532,768, forward strand.
TCGAAAAGGTAAACGTCAGTGTACTTATCCTATTGCTTCAGTTGTTTCCTATGATCACTTGTCTTCTCCTTCTTATTCTTTTTTGGCCAAACTAGACTCTGTATCCATTCCTAAAACAGTTTGTGAAGCTTTGGCTCATCCTGGGTGGCGTGATGCCATGATAGAAGAGATAAATGCTCTTGATCATAATGGCACTTGGACATTAGTGGATTTACTTATTGGCAAGAAAGCTATTGGGTGTAAGTGGATATTTACAGTTAAAGTCAATCCTGATGGTTCTGTGGCCCGACTGAAAGCCCGTCTCGTTGCGAAAGGATATGCTCAGACTTATGGTACTGATTACTCAGATACGTTTTCGCCTATTGCCAAACTTACATCAGTTCGTTTGCTGATCTCCTTAGCAGCCACTCATGATTGGTCGCTGCACCAATTGGATATCAAAAATGTTTTTCTTCATGGTACTCTTCAAGAAGAGGTCTATATGGAGCAACCACCTGGGTTTGTTGCTCAGGGGGAGTATGGGAAAGTATGTCGGCTCCGAAAGTTGCTGTATGGTCTGAAACAGAGCCCTCGAGCGTGGTTTGGTAGGTTTAGTCAAGTTGTTTTGAAATATGGAATGAAGAAAAACAAGTCTGATCACACAGTGTTTTACAGGCGTTCTAAGGATAGCATCATTCTACTTACAGTATATGTTGATGACATTGTGATTACTGGGAGCGATAGCTCAAGCATATCTGGTCTCAAGACTTTCTTGCACTCTCACTTTCAAACAAAGGATTTGGGACCTTTGAAATACTTCCTAGGGATTGAAGTCATGAGAAACGAGAAGGGGATCTTCCTGTCCCAAAAGAAGTATGTTCTTGATTTGTTGAAAGAAACAAGAAAAATAGGGGCTAAGCCATGTAGTACCCCAATGACTCCTAACATACAGCCTGCAAAGGATGATAGTAAACCATTTCATGATCCTAAGAGGTATAGGAGGCTTGTGGGGAAGTTTAATTATCTTACAGTGACTCGCCCCGACATTGCGTATTCGGTCAGTGTTGTCAACCGCTTTATGTCCTCCCCAACAATCAACCATTGGGCGCTCCTAAAACAAATTCTTTGTTACTTGAAATGAGCTCCAGGACGTGGATTATTTTATGGGCATCATGGACACACTTAAGGTAGAATGTTTCTTTGGCATGATTGAGGCCTATTCTGATGCAGACTATGCAGGGTGCAAGGATGATAGGAGATCCACTACTGGCTATTGTGTCTTTGTGGTAGGGAACCTAGTTTCATGGAAGAGTAAGAAGCAAAATGTAGTCTCCTGATCTACTGCAGAATCAGAGTACAGATCTATGGCAAACTCAGTATGTGAGATTATATGGATATATCAACTATTGAAAGAAGTTGGCTTCGAGCTCTCACTACCAGCAAAGCTATGGTGTGACAACCAAACTGCTCTTCACATTGCTTCTAATCATGTATTTCACGAACGAACTAAACATATCAAGATCGACTGTCATTTTGTTCGTGAAAAGATTGAAGAGAAGCTCATTACTACAGGATATGTAAGAACAGAAGACCAGTTGGGAGACATCTTTACAAAAGCCTTGAATGGAGCCCGTATTGATTACATTTGTAACAAGATGGGCATGATTAACATCTATGCTCCACCTTGAGGGGGAGTGTTATAGTATGTAAATATGGAAATAATATATATAGCTATTACAGGATGTAAATATGGTAATATAGCATAATTATAGGGATTATAGCATGATCATAGGGATTAGCCTCTGTATATATATGAGTGTCCTATCAATGAGAAATATACTTTTTCCACCATATTACATTTCACTAGATGTCATTGGCAAAATTTAATGTGTATTAGTCGCAAGGAATATAAGATCCCAAGTAGGAACAAAACTATGGATGAGAATTATTCTTAATCCTCTTTAAATTAGTGGGAAATAGTCCCGTTAAACAAGAAGACATTAGCTATCATGCATTAAAGTCAGAATTAGCTGCAGTTTCAGTACATACTGTGACATTTGCCACCGATTCTGTTGTAGGAGATCCAACATTGACAATATGGACAACAGGTGACATGCTAGCATAGACCTGCAAAAAATTACATTTGAGTCATTTTTTTGTTAAATGTGGTTCCAAGAAGTAAAAGAATAAATTAGTAATAGACAGATGAGATTTTTTATGAGAATTACAAGTTACAAACCCCAGTCAGCATTTTCATATATATTAGTAATGGAAAATCCTTCATCCTAGTTTAGTAATATCTATAAATGCCACCTTATTCTATAATCAACTCAAACTTACAAGATAGTTTCGATCTGGTGAAAGAGATGTATCAGTAATTGTCCACCTCAAGTTTCTGGCTAAGATGTCCTTCTGAACTTTCCAGCCCCTTTCAACATCATACACCTTGATGTGGCTTCCCTGTTTTATAACAAGGCAAAAACAAACTATAAATTAGTTTTTGCAGACCCCTTTTTCCTGGTAAATCATTTGTATCGTATCATAAAAATTTACATCAACAACTACAACAACAATAGTAGTAACAACCTGAAATCCAGCAACAAAAAGAGAACCATCAGCTGAAAATTGTGAAACATAGGCACAGCTTTTCATCCGATCCACCAACCAAGGACCATTAGTAGGCAAATAACGGCTCAAAACATGACAACTATCTGCTAATGAGAATCTCCCTCGTCCAGAATAATTACCTTCTCTACCTACCAACATTCTTACAGTTGATACAGGTAACCTCTTCCTACCAGGAACAACCCTTGCTAAAAGCTCATGGGGACCTGACCTAAGTTTTGTGAGTTGGGCAATCTCATGATCAAGATAACTTGTCCTTTCATCAAAAATTTCACCTGAAGAAGATTCACTGCCGGTACTACCATCATCACAGGTACTTGAATCTTTGTCAAACCGACTCATAACTTAATCTTTGCTTCTCACTGCCAAGGTCCTGTAAAAAGCATCATATTTTATACCTCCTCTACCACAAAAAATAATAAACAAAAATAAAATAAAATGCTGTGCGCACATATGTTTCCTAAAAGGACAAAAGCACACCAAAAGATGGAAAACATGCAAATTAAATCAATCAATCATTTTCAACTGTATAAATCAAAACACGACCATTCATACTACAAGTGAATGCAAATTGAGAAAGACTTTCACAATAGGAATAAGATAGCAAAAGAAAGGTTTGCACAAATGTCGTCCATAAGCATCTTGCACTAGAATCACCTCAATTTGCTGCAAATGACATAGTGAGCAACGTTTTAAGAATCTTATACACTTCTGTAATATTGCAATGCAATAGTGGTAAAAGCCAAAAAGATATAATCTTTTTTTCTTTAAAAAAAAAAAGTTGATATAAAACAAATAAAGTAAAATCAAGGCATGTAAACTCAATTCAAAATATGAAAGTAATCAATTGTGCAGCCATACTGCTCAATTGAGACTCTTGATACATCATTTGGTCTCGAAGAAAAATGAACAATTTTTTTTTAAAAAAAAAAAAGGAGAAATTTAACTCATTTTTAAAATAAAAATTAAAATAAAAATTATCACCAAATGAAACTCGATTCCGCATTGGCGGCAGCTCATCAAACAGTGTCCATAACAATTTTACACTAGAATCATCTCAATTTGGTGCAAATGATGAGTAAAGCGTCAGAATTATACATACTTCTGCAACATCGCAATGCAATAGTGGTAAAAGCCAAAGAGAAACTTTCTTTCAAAAACCATTTCGATAAATATTATAGTTGATATGAGTAATTAAAGTAGAACGTAGGCATATAAACTCAATTTCAACACTTGTCTCAGAAATCAATTATTCAGCAGAAAAGTTCAACCACCACACTGCTCAAGTGAGACTCTTCAAACGTTGTTTGGTCTCTGAGAAAATGAAGGAAAGATTAAAAACAAAATAGAGACTTGATCCGGTTTTCAACATTTACACACAAAAAAAAAAACAATTGAGTACCAAATGAAACTCAATTCGCAACCACTGCATTTCATCAAACATTATCAACCTCAAAAAGTGCACGCAATTTCTAAAATTACAAACAAAAGTGAAAAATCAAAAGGGAATTGGTTCGCGATTCACAAGCTCACCTCTGATTAGAATATCTATTCCTTGGGATTCAGCTGAACGAATCAGAATTTGTCGTACCACTTGGTCTACTGGTTTGTTTCAAAAATCACACCCTTCAACAGTTGAATAGTCAAAGTCCGTTCGGTTTCATTCCCACTTTCTAGTCTGAGAAATTTTTTCTTTTTTTCCTTTTTTGGGTTTTCTGAGCGAACGAACAGTTAAAAACCTGCTTGCATATGCGTACGACGATTTGAGGCAACGTGGCGCTTGTGACTCGCGGCAAGCCACAGTGTTCCTAACCAAACAAATTTTTTAATCAAACGTTTCTGACGTCGCAAGAGCCAGTACCTTACCAAACTTGAGTAAACAGTAACCAGAGAAAAAAAAAACAAAATACCTAATAATTAACGGTAATTGGAGAACAAGCTAATAATGAATTAATCTAAAAATAGTTATAATCTCGTTTAATAATAAATTTTCATTCTTTTTCCTTGTTCAAATATTTTTATTTTTATTTAAAAATAATTATAATCTCATGTAATTAAGATAATTCGAATTTTGAAATAAGAACGAATAAATTACTTTTAAAACATGGTTGATTGAGCTATAATTTTTATTTTATAAAAATATTTAAAAGCTCTAAATAGGTACAATTTTATAGTTCTATTGTTATTCATTTCTTCCAACAATTTACTTGAACTTATTAAATATTATCATATCATTATTCCAATTATTTTTTGAATTTTTAACTTAAATTACACAATTAGATTCTTCAACTAAAAATATATCTTGATTTATCTATCTAGAAAAAGGAAACTCAAATTAGGTTATATATATGCTAGTAATTCCATTTATTTAAAGAAAAACATCTTACTTATATCTTTTATATAAGGAAAATTATTTTCATGAGGATTTAGTCCGAATCTCTTGATAAGTTTACTAAAATGCGACATTATAATTAGTATATATATAAAATAATTGTTTTTGCATTTTTTTTAACAGTGAAATATTATTGGGCATGCTCTCACATTGAGACTAAAGTTTTTCTTGAATTAGAAAATTTTATTAATTAATAATACAATGAATACATATCAACTACTTTGTATTACACCAATTCAACTCATCTATAGCCCTCATATATCTTGCGGATGGCTATATTCTGGTATTATATGCCTTCCTTGGTGCTGCTATCCCTTTATTTCAAATGGAGCTCAAATAATGTGATACTTGATGGTGATCATTGCAGAGGGTCATGCTCCTGTGTCTTTGGTTTGAAACTTTCACCATCACTTGGAAACATGTTGAGAATTTATCCATGTAATCTTTCTAGTCATTTTCCTATCTATGAACTGATGCATGCCTGAATTTCTTCTAGTGTTTTTCCTCTGGTTTCTGGGACTAACTTCGCTACAAATAGAATAGTTAAGAGGGAAGCAGCGGCATACAAAAACAAAGTACCTGAAAACAAAATGAAATATGTTACTAATTAAACTGAGATTAACGTAACACTGCTAACCAATTAAGCTTCTGTTCTGTGCTTACCAGGAGAACTCCAACTCATGAGAAAGTTGAAAGTATATGAAACTACCCAAGCTCCCAACCAGTTCACCAAAACCACCAAGCTCCCAGCAGTTCCCTTGAGATGTATGGGAAAGATCTGCAGGCAGAGCAAAACTAATATTAGAATAGTTCTCATGAGTCACTATTGACTATATTCTATAATTTATGCTACAAAATCATTAGATATTTCTCAAGTCAAGGGACACATACCTCAGACATTATCACCCAAGGAACTGGTCCCATTCCAATTGAAAATGCTGCTATGTATATCTGATAACAAGCACAGTGAAAAAGATGATACAATTTTAGGCGAAACTAGGCTGAGTTTAAGGTTACAAAGCAAACTTACTGTTTCCCCCCCAAAATACCAACAACTACAGAGTAAGGCTTACCAGCACCCCAGCAACTGCTAATACTGGTACCCAACCAAGCAATAAGTTTTGACCCTGATCCATGGAATCATAAAATGAACTCTTAGAATTAAGAGAAAGACATGGAATTTATGGGGAAAATTTGATACTGAACACTTGCCTTGAGGAAGAAGGCAGCTCCAGTAAGAAAGCAGCCTAAAAATGTCCCACTTGCGGAAACCTGCATTTGCACTAGCACTTCTATTAGCCATCAAAACCTCCCAAACCACTTACTTATAAATGGTGAAGAAAAGAAATTGCATGCCGATAGATTTACCATTATAAGTGGTCTTCTTCCAGACTTATCCATCAAAATGGCTCCCAATAGAGTTAATGGAACCTGTGAACCATTTAACACATGAAGTTCACAAAAAAAATTGTAATTATTTGATTAATAACTGAGAAATCAGTAGAGGGATCAACTACCTGCATACAAGCATAGGCTATGGTGCCAATTTTTCCTGAAGAAAGTCCTGCAAGTCAAAATACAAAAGAATAAATATTAAAAAAAAAAAAAAAAGGAAAAGCTGAAACATTTTATTCTTTCACAATTAGCATACATTTTTTTTTCTCACTTACCAGCTGCCACAAAAGTTTCAGCTGTGTAGAATCCTATTCCGTTAATTCCAACTGATTGCTGGCATACCATTAATCCAACCCCAATCTGAGAGAGTTACAAATAGTAAGAATCCTTTGAGTAATTACACACACATCAAGATTAAATTTCTGCAAATTAGAATGTTGCTTACCACTACAGAGCGCACATGTTTGCTTTGAAACAGATCCAGGAACTTAGTTTTTGGTAGGCTTTGTAGAGTTTCAATATAATCCTATCAGAAAACAACGAGTCAGCTCCCTAAATATGTCAGATAGATTAGGAACCTTTTCAAAGGTGTTCTATAAGTTAAGGAGGCTTGGGAAGTTACCAGAATTTCAGCTGCTTCATGAGAAACATCAACATCTTTTCCCCGAAGTTTCCTTAAAGCTGCTTGAAATTCTTTTTCATGGCCAACCTTTGCCTGCAAATAATAATTTTATGTATTGATATCTTTCTTCTCAACGTTATATTGAAGAGGAAAAAATAGGAGCATTTTGGCCTTAAATTGTATTAGTACTTACCAGCCATCTGGGTGACTCTGGGATAAAGCATAGACCAACCAGCAGGGAAATGCAAGGCACAAGCCCTTCAAATTTCAAATCAAGCCACCAGTTAATCCTTTCATTCTCTTTTTCATAATTGGCTACATCTTCAGTGAATTCAAAACTAACTTACCAGCTAGAGCCAGTGTCCTCCAAGTTATGACACTTCCTAATAAGAACGAGACTGATGCTCCAATAACAATCATAAGCTGTAGAAGAATCAGAGTCATAAGAACTTCATTTTTTTGTTTTTGGTAAGCAGAGTCAAAGAATTTAACTTGAAGGGTACTTGACTTTAATCAGAGAACAAAAGTACAATAACTCTTATTATTTCCCCACCTGATTTGTTGTTGCAAGCCCTCCTCGAAGATTCTTGGGTGCTATTTCTGCTATATATACTGGGACCTGTTCCATTTTAAATTTTGAAATATTATCATTAAGAGGCAGCTTGTGAAAATAACCATTTGCATTATGCAGCATGTGTTCAAACTTTCTGAATAAAAATAAACAGAAGCTTCAAGGTTATCGAGGTAGTTACCACAAATGAGATAACTCCAATTCCAAATCCTGTGAAAAATCTTCCCATGTCAAGTGAGTAAGAACCCTGTGGTATAAAATAATACAAATGAACCTCCTTTACTAACATACATAGCGTTTTGATTTCATGATGACTGCAAAGATGAATCTGAATTGTGCAGAAGAAATTGCATACCTTTGAGAAGAAGACAGCTAACCACCCTGTAATGCAAAAACCTGTTGACACTCTCATTGCCTGTTCAGCATGAAAATTAAAGAGTTAGTAAAGTGAAGAGGCTCTGCAGATATTTGTTTGAGACATTTAGATAGAACATACCCCTTTCCGGCCAATGAAATCTGTAATCCTACCACTTGTCATAGCCCCAAGCATTGCACCAATTGTTACCAAAGAACCAAACATGGAAAACTACCATTTAAAAGGGAAAATCAATTAGTAACAGACTCAGAAACTATGATATGAATGTTAATAAAGAGAGGGAATAAGCATACGAACCTCGGAAAGAGATAGATTAAGATCTTCCCTGATAGCCGATTGAGTGGGTGCTGAGTAGCCCACCTGCCAAAATAATAACTTAAGCTAAAACTACAAACCTTTTTTTTGGTGTGAATTTTGGTTTGGTTCCTAACCCAGAAAACAAAAACAAAAAGGGAGAATACATTTAGTAAACTGTACTTTCAGAATGTTTCTAAAGCCATGCACCTCATTTTGAAAGGGAGAAGAAAAAGAAAACATAATTTTTTTTCCCCTTACGTATTACAGTTTAAGACACTGAAAAAGACACGAGACCGCTAATTAATTTTCAGAAAGCTTAAAAGATACTTACACAAGTTCCAAATGCAAAAGAACCACAAACAGCAACAAATGTACTAAGCAAAACCATCCCAATGGACCCATTTTCCACCCTTTTATTATCAGCTTCAACATCTTTGCATGCAGCAACTTTCCCTTCTTGGATGAAGGGCTCTTGCAAATCCTGAAGCCCAATGGCTTCTCCACTTTCAACATCCCTATACTGTTCAATTGCCATTTTTCCAACAGTAATATGACTTCAAAACCAAAAAACCCAAAAATAAAAAGGGTAGCTTTAGAAGGTTGTCAAGAGCAATATGATGAACAGAATGAGGGCTTGCAAAACATGCCCTGTGTGGCATGGTATTTATAGTACATGTACCAAAGCAGAGGCACAGCTTGATATTTCTAATCTTTGTCTGACTCTGTCCATTAAGAAATTAAGAAAAGGGCATGGTCCAAAAAGTGTACTGGATTGGAAATTTGTAATTGCATGTGGGATGAAGCTGTCACTGACGTGGTGATTGTTAGAGGCCAATTCAGAGGTTGTAGGTGGAAATGGATTAGGAGTTGAAGCTTGTTTGGTAATGGTAACAAGTTGGCATGTGGATCCTATGCTGACTCCATGATTGCTCTTGTTTAATCATCTCAGCTTACGTGGTTCTTACTCGGATTGGGACGGATATGAATAAATCTAATGGTATATCGTTTCCAAAGTAGGCGGCAACTTGTTGGGAACAGGACCATATGGTTTTCGGCTCACAATGATTGGCAAGATGAATGCAAGTGGTCTCTTTATAGTAATATATGTTATATAAAAAGAAGATATTAAGTTGCTAATAACAGGTTTTGATTTTGAATACATGAGCGGTTGATATTTTTTTACATGAAATGTAATTTTCATTAAGAATAAGAAGAAACAGGTACATCATAAAACAATTGAGAGAAGTTCGACTGAACTTTCTTTAAATTCCAAACTACGTGCATCAACATAAACTCGGGCATTACTAGTGGTTGTTTGATGCAAGATTATGATAAAAATACCATCTTGAATTGTAGTTTGTGTATAAACTCCAAGTTAATCTAGAAGAAATATATAGTTACTAATCACTCATGCATGCCAATCATTAAAGATTAAAAATGTAGAATATGAAATCTTAAAAAAGAGAAAGTTACAAATTCTCAAGAGAAAGCATTTATCCTCTTATGTAACACAAACACAAAAGCTATTTAATAATGTTACTTTTACTGCTTTCTTTTTGTTTATTCTGAAATAATATTTTACATAGATAACCTCCAAAAAGTGATATCGTGATTAAAAAAAGTGATTAAGTTAATTTATTTGAATAGATTTCTTATATATTTTTGATTTGTGATATTACATAGAAATAGTTAATATGTGAATGATATATGTACAAATCAACTATTTTTAAATTTGTTTAAGAAAATAAGATAAATTATATTTTATATTTAATAAAATATAAAAAATTATTTATATTTGTCACGTCAGTGTGATATGACATACTCATATAATATTATAAAATTATCATTTATTTAAATATAATAAATTCCATCTTTATGTTACTTTTTAAATTATTTAGTAATAATGTAGATATTTTGTTGATCTTTAACTGTGTCACGCGGTAAAAGTCAAAAATCAAAATATTACTTATGAGAGTACATTTTTGGCTTAATTGCAATTTTGGTCCTCCTATTTTAATCACTTAAACGTTTTGGTCCCCCTTCTTTAAAAATGAACTATTGAGTCCCTCTATATTCATAAAATGTACAAATTTAGTCCATTTATCTTTAAGTCAAAATTCTTAGGTTTATTTCAAGGTGTAAAGTTCTCTGATTCATAATCCCAACGTTCAGATTGAAGGGCTACATCTTGTGAACCTCCTCACTAAATTTGAGCTCGATCTAACGGTGAAACTCAGCACAAAATACCAAAATCATAAATTTTCATCTAACCAAAAATTTAGGCTTATTCATTGTTAGATCGAGCTGAAATTTAATGAAAATATTCACAAGATGTAGCTTTTCAATCTGAACGGTGGGATTATGAATCAGAGAGTTTTACACCTTGAAATAAACCTAAGAATTTTAACTTAAAGATAAATGGATTAAACTTGTACATTTTATGAATATAGAGGGACTCAATAGTTCATTTTTAAAGAATGAGGACCAAAATGTTCAAGTGGTTAAAATAGGGGCCCAAAATTGCAATTAAGCCTACATTTTTTGGTGCACTACGACAACTTGAGCTTCTATGACCCTATTCTTTATCCACCTTGACCAACTGAGCTAGTTCGAAATCATATCATATGAGAATAATTAATGTGTGAATTAATAACATGTATATAAATTAACTATTTTCAAGTTTGTTTGAAAAAATAAGATAAATTATATTTTATATCTAACAAAATATAAAAATTACATATGTATGCTACATCAAGATGGTATGATATACGTATCTGATATCATAGAATTTTCATATAAATATTTGTATAATAATTTTAATTTAATTCTTCATATTAAGTATTTTTATCCAGTATAAACTTCACAATAAAAATATTGTTTCTCTAGTCTTCCGTTCACTTGGTGCCAATGAATAGAAAATCTACGTATCAAATTCAGATTTTGTGTTATATATAATTGTGTACAACTTTGTTGTGATTTATATATGATGTTTCAAAATAACATATCTTGACTTGAGAGAACCCGGTTTTGGACATGAGACAGATCTTCATATCGAACCTACCAATGGATGAATTAATATTCTAGCTGCATGTGACTCATTCTGCGTACATGATTAAATAAATAAAACAACGCGTGAGGACCATTGAAATTGAAATAATATGTCAACACACTCAATTCAATTTCAATCTGTTGATGCCAAAAATGTCGATGCTAAAGTTCTAAAGTTTAGTTTTGATAAAAATTATTTTTTAGACTACACATTTTTTGTATATTTATCATAGTTATAGAATGTGAAAACTACTGAAATTGTGACGTCTTGATTTTGCTGAAAATGTGCGCCTCATCGACTCTAGTGTAAGATCATGGGCTTGGAGTCTGACTCGGCCATTTAGTTCGGTACTCATCAAAATCCATCAAATTCTTAATCTATTTAATTAATTAATAAATATTTAAAAATGTTTTTTTATTAAGCCCATTGACAAATATGTTGAATGTAAGAAAAACAATCATCAATGACCGAATGATGCACAATATACACATGATATGAACAAAAATCAGTAATCATCATCCTCTCTTTCTAAAACATTTAATTTCATGATTTATAACTAAATACTTGCATCAAATAAGCAAAGGAATCATCTTCCACAGAAAAATTGACCAATGTTGGCAACTAAGCACGCTGCTAATAATTGTATCTTCTTGTATTTTAATAGATAACAGAAGCTGACACGTTATTAACGAGTCAGCAGCTTATCTAATTAATGAGTATAGTATTGGACATTATTAGCGGTGATGGGACCCAATATAGCCAAACTAATACCATACGGCAATGTTTTTAAAACCTAATCGGAGGGTGAACCGTTCTATCTCTTGGACATAGGTATGAGATAATAGGTTGAAAGTTGAAACCTATTAAACATGGTTTCTATTAGATGTTCCCGTGGCAAAAAAATAATTTGAAGCAATAGAAAGGGTGTTTGAATCTTGATAAGCAAAAGTTTATGGTGAGAGGAAGTTCAGAATTTTTTTTCTCAGTGCACTATCACAGGGATGTAAGAATGCCCTAAGTGGATCTTATGCTTGATTCATAATAGGTTTAAATGTACTCCAAGTCTTTATAATTTTATTTTTTCTTTTGTGGTCTTTATAGTTTAAAATTTTTTTTATTGGGTTTTTGTCATCACTCTCAGTTATAAATCCGTCAGTTTAGTGCTCACATGACAAACGGCTTGTTTATGTGACAATAAAAAAAAGTTGATGTGGCACCAAAGTGAAATAAAAATTGTCACCTCATCATCTTTCATCTTCTTCCCTTTTCTCTCTACTTTGACAATTTGTGTGCCACTTTGACATCACATAAGCTTCATCTATTGCTACATAAAGAAGTCGTTTGTCATATCAACATTACATTGACGAAGTTATAACTCAGGGTGATGGCAGAGATCTAATTAAAAAAAAAAATTAAACTATAAGTACCCTAAAAAAAGAAAAAAAAATATAAAAACCTTATTTAAAATTTATCCAAATTATAAAAACTTGTAATACATTCAAATTTTCGTAATAATAGTACAATTAAGTGTTACGGTGAAGTCAACCACGTCGGATGACGTGTACCGTCTGCCCCAAAGAATCCTCAACCCTTTTCCCAGCTAAGGTGTGATTCATGTGCTTTAGTGCATCGAATCTTAATTTAAAAGAATAAAAACAAAAGAAAAGTTGCGGCTAATATGGAAGGATGTGAACGGGGAACAGAATAGGCTATGTTTAGTTCAGCTTCTACACCTAATTTTTGATATGTACATACTCCTAAATCTTAATTAATCTAGGGTTTTGGATAATATTCTAATTGGTCTAAGGCTTTCATGTATACTTTTACAAGTGAATAGGTAGCATAGCATATATATCTCCAAAATAAAATCAGAATCTGTTATAAGTGGTTTAAGTTCTCTTCAAAATACGTCTCATAAAGGAAGGTTTGCCCCCCATTATATATGGAACCTAAGACCTCCTTCGTCAATCGATGTGAGACTATCAGAATCTAACAATGTATTCAACATATTAATTTGTGGTTTTGAAAATAGAGAAAACTAGTTGCATATTGGTGTGTTGCACGAATAGATAAAGTAAAAAGAAAATAAATCCGTTAAGAGAAAGAAAGAGAAATAAAAAAAAAAGCAAGAAAATACAAGAAACGAATACATAAATTTTATATAGTTGCACTCTTAGGCTCTATTTGAGAGTTTGAAGTGAGGGAAAAGAAAAGAAGATAAGAGAAAAGAGAGAGAAGGGAAGGGAAAGAGAAAAAATTTTCTCTTTTTTGTGTGAATGATTAAAATGAACAAAATAAGTAGAAATGAAAGAAAAAAAATAAAAATTTATAATTTTACAAATTTATCCTTTATTTATAAAATAAATATATTTAATATAAGATTTAATAATGTTATCTAAATAGTGTTTGAAAAAGAATTTGAAGAAATAAATAGATGTATAATAGTAAACTATTCTTTTTTTCTATCCAAATTCTCAAAATTGGAGGAACACAAAAATGAAGATAAAAAAGAAATGTGAGGGTTTGAAGTTACCCTTTGGTTTCCTTTTCTTTTTTAATCTTGAACTCTCACACAATTGATGAACACATTTACTCATTTTCTTTCTTCTCATTTCCCTTCAATTCTAACTCCCAAACAAACCCTTAAAAAAAATGTTCTCTATTAGTTGTATATTGGGAGTTGCCTATATTTGGATGAAGAGAACATTGCTCACTCATAGAGGAAACTCAGCAAGCCACTCTTCATTTTGGGACAGCCACCAACGCTTAATTCTTTCACCAATGGGAATTCATGAGAACTAATTCCTGAACAGATCCTTTCAAGTTTCGGCAAATTAACGAGTTTAAGTGATCTCAAACGAGGAAATATGCATGTGATATTGTTATCACCATCTGCTTTTGTTTCTCCCATTTGGATTACTTCCAACAACTCAGCACAGTCACTGACCTCTATCTTTTCCATTCGCTCTAGACTCCCAGCATTGTGTTGAGAAATTACATAGGTTAGGTTGTTACAGTTAGACACTATCAACCTCTTTAACAGCTTAAATTTCACATCTCCAATGCTCCTGAACCTGGGTAAATCAGCAAATTTCAAATACTCCAACCTTGGTAATGCAGCATTTACCTGCCAAATGCCTCAAATTAATCTATCATAATCTAGATTTGTCCCAGTTTATACTTTCTGCATGTTTGAAATATGTTTCCACGTAGAAGGCAAACAAAGTTTATACTTGTCTTCCATATTGTGGCTGCAGATCAATTCAGAATGGGATTTAAAAGGTAAAAAAAAGGTGTTAAGACATAGTATTCAATGTAAAAGGCATTAGATTAAAATGTAGACTTAGTTTGTTTCATTTGAAATGAGTTGTTTTCACTTTCATTTATAAAACAAGTGTTCTAAACCCATTGTTTATATAACCGAAATCTAAATCAAAATTCAGCATTTTGACATACCCGTTTTACTTCTGCAGCATCAACTATAGCTTCCATGTTGCTACATTTAGTAACCTCCACTTCTCCAAGTTGTGAAAGCCTTATAGCCATAGATGTTGATAACAAAATTTTTAGCATATGACAGTATTCTACTCGTATCACCTTCAACTCACCTAAGGACAGTGCTGAGAATCGATTGGAGCATATCCTTATCAAGTTGATCAAATTGTTCAGAACAAGTGACTGCAAGACAGGAACAGTTGGCTGCATGGAAGTGTAGTTGATTATGTATTCTATCTCAGAATTATCTTGCACATGAAGATGCTTCAATTCTCGAAACCCTTTCTTCTCTAACCTATAATTCACAACATCCTTAATACGTGTTATTTGATCACCTAACCACAATGCTTCTGATTTTTCCAACAGCACTTTAATCCATGGTTTCAAATAACTCATGCCTACAACAGCATTGACATTGAGTTCCAAGATTCTCTGTGGCATAGTCGTCGTGCTGGCTTTTCGCAACCAGTGCCAACCCCTTTGTCCTATGGAAATTTTGTATCTGATTAAGGTATCAGGGAGCGATAATGTTGTTGGAAGAACAACGGGATCAGAAATATTAATCTCTAAATTAGTCAGGTGATGCAACTGACTTAGCTCGCCAAGGCTAGCATTACTACTTTCTTCCCCATGAATTGCCCACTTGACATTGAGGCTGTTCTCCATGAGCAATTCTTTCAAGTTCACCAAGTTTGATAAGACTCCAGGCTCAATAGCATGCAGCTTTGGACAATGGCTCAAATCCAACAACTGTAGATAAGTGAGTTGTCCAATTTTGCTTGGAAACTGCTCTATGTTGGTTTGTGAAAGGCTAAGAACCTTTAAACTCTTGAGATCTCCAATCATAGCGATGTCATGCCCCAAAACACACTGATCCAAACACAAGGTTTGGATATTTGTTAGGTGAACAAGTGAGGGAGGTAATGGTGACAACTCCATCTTTGTCAAATCCAAAATCTCGAGTCCTTTAATACCCTCGAAAAAGGTTTCCGGAATCCTTGAACTACGTTTCTCATGGGACACATGGAGAAACCGCAGTTTAGGCATATTCCACATTTGAGGAAACGCAGGAATGTGAGTGCTAAGCAGAGAAATATGGGTGAAATTCTTCATGGTATCTTCATCTGGCCATGTGTCTCGTTCAACATCATGTTTGACAACAAATGTAGACCTGTTGGATACACTGTTAGTTATGGCAAAATCATAAACAACATCATGCATGGTAGCAGAGTCACTTGTTTCACCATTCTGCAATAAGCATAACATTTTTAAAAAATCTACCCTCTCGTAGACTTGTTCAATATTCATGGCCCAATATTTGTGTAGCTTCTGATAAGATATCTGAGTCCCAAGCAAACTACAATCTGATAAAATTTCAAAGTTGAAGTTGTCAATTATACCAGATTTGAGATCATCATTTCCAATGGATGAAAATATCAGGGATGGAAACATGCTGCGTGTTCTGAGTCGATCCAACATAGCCTTCCAGTTCTCTAATTCTTCATCATTTCTCAATAGAATTGCAACCTCAACTAGTGCCCGAGGCAGACCCTTGCATTCTTTTGCTATTTCAATAGCCAGTTGACTATATGCATAATTATAGAATGACCAATTGTAAGCATAACCGTGATAGAATCCCACTATTTCTTTGAACAAATGCAAACCCTCCTCTGCTTGCAGGGGTTCTAGCAAGAACTCCCTCTGAGTACCCATTTCTGATAACACATCTTTTCTTCTAGACGTGATAAGTACCACGCAACCTCTATGATCATAGGCACTGGGAATTCCTATATCCATCAAAGAAGTTTCAGGGTTCCACATATGATCTAAAATCACAAGAACCCTCTTCTCCTTTTTTAACCTTTGACGGAGTTGTTGTGCTCTTTCTCTTGTGTTCCATTCCTTCACAAATTCAAGACCAACCCGCATTGCCAATTGCTGCTGAATGCTTTCCACCATCTGCTTTTGAATTTGGGTAGGTTCATGGTGTGAAGGTTTAATTTGATCAAGAGCTGAAGTTATTGCTACTGCATCAAACAAGCATTTTTCGCATGCTATCTTGGCTACTAGTTGGACCATTGTGGTCTTTCCAATGCCAGGCATACCATACACCCCAATCACGTTGATAATTGGATCAGCAACTGCATCCATGATTTTCTCTAAAGTCTGCATTTGTGATTCAAACTCCAAAACAGAGGAAGGCATAAATAGGATTGGGCTTTCTGATATCAAATTAGCCAGAGACTCTGCCATCTTCTTTGCCTGCATACCAAGGCGATAACGATACCTAAAATTATGACGCCCACTAACACTAAGCAAGAGCCTTCCATTACCAATAACCTTTTCTGCTTCCTTAGTAATGTTTTCAGCATTTTCCACCCAACTAATAACATGAGCTTCAATTTTTCTATCATTCTCTTGGGCAACAATAATATCTTGTCGCATCTTGTCTCTCGCCAGCTCCAGCTTCTTCACTTGTTTCTCAACATGCTCCAATCGCTTTGCAAGGCCTACCATTAAATTGACTCTGTACATTACTTTCTTTCTTTGTTTTCTTCCAGAACTAACAGATTCGCAGGTCGCTCTGGTGAAACCTTGTACTTGTACAAGAACAAGGTTGTAGCAAATCTGGTAACTACGGTTTCTTCCCCCCAATTCCTACATACTCAAGAACAGAAAAAAAATCAAATCTGATGAACTGTCAACAACTATTTAGGTCGACTCAACTATACATGTCTTTAAACCTTTATAGTTGTTCTAAGAAAATGAAGCCTGAGAAAAATTAAAATATGGACTTGACAAATCTGCAACCACATAAACAGAAACTGAAAAAGAAGGCTATAACTAGCTACCTTTAATTAAGGAGTAAAATATATTTTTTATCGCTGAATTATTTCTTAAATATTACTTTAATTCTTAATTTATTTTTTTGTGTCACTTTAATTTTTAAATAATCACATTGTCCATCAAATTAGTACTCTGTAGCACAAAAAATGACCACTTAAATTATTGATTTGGCAGGTAAAATAATTATTTGAAGACTAAAATAACACTAAAAATAAATCAAAAACTAAAGTGATATTTAAGAAATAATTTAGTGACAAAAAAGATATTTAAACAGACCGACTGAATTGAAAGAATTGAATAAAGAATAAGTTAATGGACTCAACAGATATGCAACCGCAAAAATAGAAACAAGGCAACAACAAAATATTGAAAGAACAAAATCAAAAGTAGTTGAAGAAAAACTAACTAAGGAGTTGACAACCAAAACGATGCTTTTGCTGAAGTAAAAGAAACAGTGACGGGCAATGAATTGAGTAAATAACAACTTTTACTTTTACATGCACATATAACACAATTGATTCAAAGTTTGTGATCAGCTCATGAGTAAGTGGAGACACAGGATGTAACACGGCCGTGTTCACTTATGAAGCAGATCTTGTCACTTAAGCTTTATCTCTGGAATGGAGACATGGGATGTGACAGAGGCGTGTTCACTTATGGAAAATGTCGTGTCACTTAGACTTGGTCTCTGGACTGTCAACACGGGCAAGAATACGAGGCGTGTTCACTAGAGGGTTGGCCGTGTCACTTAAGGAGAGTCTCTGGAAGATAGACACGGGCTCAAACACGGGCAAGAGACTTAGTGACACGGGACGTGTCACTTAAGTGAAGTCCTTGGACCACAGACACGGGGTCAAACACGGGCAGGACAATTAGTGACATGGGGCGTGTCACTTAAGTAAAGTTTCAGATCATCAAGACACGGCCGTGTCGAGGGCGTGTTGTCTCAGAAATCAGTTAATTAGTTAGTTACTCACCACAACCGACTTGCAACTTATGTATATATAAACGTGTGATGTGTGAAGGGAGGTATGAGGTGCAATCAGTGTTTCTAAACTTGTGAGAAATCAGAGAAGGAGATAATCAAAGTGATTGAGAGAGAAAAGATAGAGTGAGGCTTGAGGTTCTAATTGCATATGCTGCAAGGTTCAAGAACTGAAACCAAGGAGAATTCTATTGTAAAGGAAGATCCAATCTTGTTGATGATAATCATAGTGGATGCTCTCTCCCGTGGATGTAGGCCAAATTGGCTAAACCAGGTAATTCTGGTGTTGTGATCTTTTATTTGATTTACTGCTTTAAGTTTTCTGGTTTACATTTGTGTTTTTATGGTATTTGCTTCTGGTTTGTCAAATTGGTTACATAGATCACAAAATCTCTTACAAAGTTGATGTCTCATGTTTAAATCTTCTATTCGCTTAATATTCTCAACTGGAAACTCTAACTTTTTCTATCTAAGTATGAGTTCATGCCATACGTGTCTATATTATTTGATATAAAAAAAAAAGGTCAATTATTTCATGTTACAAGTACAATCTCAATTGATAACTGAAATAAATTATACCATCTTTTTACTTAATTAGACATGTGAAACTAATAAAGAAAATAAGTAGATTATCTCAATTATCAATTCAATTACAATAAGTAATTGGTAAGATGTACCGTGAATCTAAAGAAAAAATAGAATCAAACATATGACTATCAAATTTCAGCTAACCTTTGCTTTCTATTCACAAATGCAACAGCAAAGTCTTGAGAGAATCAGGAACTTCTGTTAATCCTCCTCGCAAACTCAATGCACACTTTTATCCCTTTGTAAGTAAGAAAATAAATGAGGAATTGAGTAAATAACAAGTGAAGAATAGCCTAGTGCCCACTCAAGAAAAGCATTGACAAGTAAAGAATAACTCAAGCTGTCCCTTTTGATAGAAAAATGCAAAAACTCAAAAATCTCCAGTCAAGAAAAGAATGGAATAAAGAATGACTCAAACTGCTTGCCAACTTTTGTACAGAGAATCATAAGAGGATAGATATTGCATAGATAATGCAACTTATATATACATTACTAATTAACCAGAATTATCCTGGACGTGGAGATGGTCCAATTTTTGGAAGCCATTCTTCTCGAACTTGTCATTAACAGCATCCTTAATTAACACCTTTTTATTTCACCAGTACTTAACCATGATATGCTTGTGCTTTTTCCAACCAAATTACTAAATTCAGAATTAAAACTGTTATTGACTATATTCATTTCTTTCTTTTCTTTGTCTTTTTTTCCCTTCCAGTCTCTTAATTAAGGTCTGAGATTAATGAAACCAAATGGAATTAATCGATATGGAATTATAATCATATGAATAACGACTTGGAATACGCAACTATACCAAGATGTATCAATATCAATGAATATATATAAAGGAAAATACAAACAGGATATATGGCTATTAAATTTCTGTTAACCTTTGCTTTCTCTCCGCAAATGCAGCAGCTAACACTGAGTCAATATATAGGTAATAAACAAGCAAAATACACTGTAACTTTATTGATCCTCACTGCATGTCTCATTCTTGCTCTTACAACCTTTAATAAAGGATAACGATTAAAATGAGTAAAACACACCACACACTATAGGGCTATCACCACTGGACTAGCTAAAAGAAAGTGGCAATGGGTGAGAGAAGAACTTGATTATCAACCCCTTCAACTGAGAGGGTTGAAGATTCATGTTGTAAAATGGGATTTTTCAAGCTACTTGCCTTGATGGGAAGTAATCATGAAAGTTGAAGTTTTTAAGAATTCAAACTATTTGGTAAAGTTGAAATAATTTATAGGAAATTAAGTAAAACCCAAAAAATAAATAAATAATGAGTGACCTTGTCCATATAGTGCCTATTTGACCATCAACTAAGGTATTCGAACAAATTAAGCACTCCGAGAGCTCCATTAGGAATCTTTTTGGCATTGATCTCAGTTTTAGGAAGCTATGGCTAGAGGCACGTTTTCAATCTCGTCAAACGTTCTCAAATATTTTATTTTAATATTCTTAAGTGCCAAGTTACAGTGTGATATTGTCACAAAAACTGCCTTTTGTCCATTCACCAGATTGTGGATGAAATATGCTGTTTGGGCTCCTACCTCGCTTTCTCAATTCGTAAAAAAGTCTCATATTGGGTAAAAAAGAAGATTAAGTGTGGTATATAATATTTGAATTGGTCCAAGACTCGTGAGCTTAATGTTAGTGCACTTATTTAAGTATGTTGTCACATGCTCACGTGCCCACAGGACGAATTCTCCCCATCTACACCTACTTATAACTTGGGAATATCACTTTTAAGTGCCTCGAGACTCCAGTGAATATATATTTTTTATTTTTTGAAGGAAGATTAAGTGTAAATATTGTGCATCATCCACTCATGAATTTTAATATTTGTATGCTTTATTGCTACTAAAGATGCCCTATGTCATAGTGATCTAAATTTAAGTTAGTAAAAGAAATGAAGCCAGTTATAAAACCCTTTTTTTAAAATAAAGCTACTTCATTTACAATTAACAGTCACTCCATTTACAGTTAATATATGAAAGTAAACAATGGAGAATGAAACATACTAGGAAAAAATTTCAGTACTAATGTAGTACTATGTTTTTAGTACTATTGTCATTTAAACTTAGCCATGTGAACAAAAAGAGAAAAGAGAAAAAGAGATAATGAGTGAAATGAATATACATGACTAATATTATATTAGCACTGAAAATGCTCCTAACATACTGAAAGAGAACAGTAATAGATGACTGATTACCGCAGATAAAATTTCATCCCAAAAAACTAAAATAGTAGGCGAGAGAGAGAGCATGTTTGGAAGAGACCAGACAGAGACTAGAAATGGGCTATAAGAGTGATGTTTGGAAGAGAATAACGACCATTTGTGTCCAAATCCAAAATTGAGGGAACATTGTGCAAAATTTACAATAAATCATGAATTTCAAATTTTTAACCTACTATATAAACCCACTCCTTCCAGTCACAAGTAACAGCAGTAAGTCCCTTTAGGTACTTATAATTAGATCGGAACAACACAATTAGCAGTCATTGATTAAGCTCCAATATTAGGAACCAACTATTTATCCTAAATTTAATATCTGTTTATTTAGTGTACAACAAATATATACCAACCAGGAATTCAGTAGCAAATCTATCTAGAAAAAAGAATTCAGTAGCAAAAATTTGGAACATCTATTATTGGTTAAATAAGCACCTTCTAATGGATACTGCAAATTCACCAACCTTCCCAGGATGGAGGAAAGCTGCGCATACCCCAACACACAGAGCAACTGAAGCAATCGCAAAGATAACTGGCCGAGAGCTCAGAACTCCCCTAGCAATATATCGATGACCCGAATTTCTAGGAAACTCTTTTAAAGTGTCCATATTCATTATAATCTCGCTTTTCAAAAGAGGTATCCTTTCACTTCTTTCATTACAATTTGGACTTCTCAGTACTCCCAACTTAGCATCTGGTCTTGCCTCAATACCCTGCAAATCAAATATCAATGTAGGAAAGGCATGTTAGTTGCTACAGCAATTTCACCAGATCTTATAAGCCATCAGATATTATAAAGGTGGTTGCTAAGCTACCTCCCACTAAAAGTGGGAGGTAGCACCACATCCCTCCTATCGGGAGGGACCTACATCTTTATTTTAGTGTCATTGCGAAGATCTCGAAAAACTGAATCACCCAATGTGTTCCAGAACAATTAGTTTCATGTAAAATGCATAAACGGGAAATGAGTCAAAAAATATAGTAAAATATTATTAAATATTTTGACCATGTTAAACTCAAATTCTATCAAATGTTTAGATTTCTGGAACACACTATGTGACTCAGTTTTTCGAGATCTTCACAATGACACCAGGTCACTCCCAATAGGAGGGATGTAGCATTACCTCCCACTAAAAAGTGGGAGGTAGCTTAGAAATCACCTATTAAAAAACCAGAAATTATTGTAGGATGATGTCCAGATGCAGGGCAGTTATGGATGAAGAGTAACTTCGGGGTCGGTTAACATCAGAAAAGAAAAAACTATAACAACAAAATTCCAACATTCATAAATGAAATTATACTCCAACTTCTGCAGAAATTAAGAATATGGTTAAATACCTTCCAACTAAACAGCAGAACAATGTCTCTAGACAGTTCATATTCATCCTTTCCTTTCAGAATATGTATTCAAACAATAACAAGGAATTTGACTGCCTACGAGGTTTCTAACCATTACACTCCATCATAATAACTTCAAAAGATCACAGTTCAAACATTTACCACATTCTTCCATTTAGAAATATAATATATGCCCTGCTAGCAGCAATATCTCTCATCAGGGGGCTGAAACCATTATGTTCACTATTTAAATCATATTAAGAGAGAAATGAAACACAGTTATCAGCCAAATTTTGGCAACGGACCTCACACCTTGGATCAAATTTAGTTTTGGCCTCGAAGCAATCAAATCCTTGTAGTTCACAAAGGTGACAGCAACACCAAATTTAGATTCAAAGCAGCCATGTGATTCTCAGACTGATATTTCTTTGAAATGAGTGAAAATTTCTTTTCAGATTAATAATTAAAATTACAACATGCTACCAAAAATTACTGAAGAAAACCTTTTTTGTTGCTCTTTTAAGTTTCACCTCCACCTTTCACAACTAAACTCACAACCCATAGCCACCTATCTGAATCGGAGAGTCAAATCATTGTTAGATTGATTATTAATCTCTCAATCTCTACCTTCAAGGCATAATTGAAATACCAAGGTGCTTCACCTTTTTTCCCCAGGAAAATCTTGGATGCTGTTTATTTGAAGTTCCTTTTTAAAAAAAAAAAAAAAATAGAATCAAGGGAAGAGCTGGTACACTTAAATAGCTATTGTACATCAGGCGAAACAAAGTTAAATTTGATGAAAATAGGCTCAAGAAATTTCAATCCTACTGTGGTTTTTATTTAATTTTTCCACTAAAAAATAGTCCATTTAATTCAGAATGCAGTTAAGAGGAGCTTTATCAGGAGTAACCCAAACAATAATGCAGTCACGCCTAAATACTCAACTGAAGGCTAATTGTCTAGACATAAAGAAGAAACAAATTCAAAGCTTTAGCTAAAAAGACAAGGATAAAGATAGGGTGTCACCAATTCATCTGAGTTCAGAGATTACATTTTTTTTTTTTTCCTGATAAAAAGTTATGAGATTACTATGTACCAGAGTCCACAAAGGAGTATCACTAAAACATTTTGTTTCAACCATCTTGCACAACCAAGTAGACTTAGTTCCCCTTCCAAATGCAAACAAAATTTTAAATTCAATACAGACTTATCAATGAACTCTTCACAATAAAATTTCAATTACACAGGTTTTTGTTATCAATTTCACCCCAAATTTTGAACAGTCAAGAGATATAATATAAAAATTTAATTGCCTCAGTACAAGCGCGTTAGACCTCTTAGAAGAGGCATGGCATCTATTGTTGACCTAACTATGGGGCGCCCCCAATTTATTTGCCCCAAATATAAATATGGTAAGAATGATCATTAGGTGAAGACAAATAAAAAATTAAAGAAGTACAAACCTGACTGCTGATTGGAACAATAGATGATATGTTATACTGGAAGTAGCTTTCAGCAACTGTATATTGTTTCATTTCAGAGTACACAGAATGCATAAATAAACCTCCACCTTTCTGACGTTTCTGATCAAGAACACCTCTAGCATGATTCATGCATTTCTGTAATAGCAACATGCCAGCATTACTCATCCCATTAATTGTGTTACTTGACTCCATGTTTTCTGTCAAAATCATCAAATTCTGTAATATTTTCCGCAAAATGATGGCAGAATCATTGAATATCAGAAAGTCCAACAAATAACAGAATCTTTGAACTTGAGAAGCTGTAATAGCTCTATGAAAGTTTTCTGATGTAGGATCCTTAAGCAACCATGATATATCTAAAAGTAAGTCAGAATATGCTGTATGTCTCAGTACAGATGCTTCACACGAGCTGCAGATAGAACCAGCAGATGCAAATTTGAGTTGTTTAGAAAGGAGAGATGCATCTAATCTCTGCTGCAATGCCTTAATTTCAAAGCAAATTTCTTTGTCCCCGATGAGTACAGGAATAACATTTGATAAACCAGACTCATTCTCCACCTACAGAAAAGAAGTGAAGTATATTAAACAGAAGGGGAGGAAGTATGAACAGGAGTAAGAAAATAATTTGAAACATTACTCCTATTTTGCTCTAAGAAACTTTTATAATAGAAACTTAACCACATTTCAATTTTCTAAGCACATCAACTGTCCATATTCTATATGACCATAAATCAAATGGTTCTGGGGATTTATCTAAATCTGATGTTTTATTCAACCATCAAGGCATGAGGTCTGATATTTACAGCATATGTATAGTTGACTCCTGTGTTAGAGCCCCAATTCAAGAATCCTCTTGATCACTGCCACACTTAGCCTTTTTTTAAAGATAAAATCTGGAACACTTACCAGAAATTCCTTTTCTTCATAAACTTTAGATATGGGTCAGTCAAATGAAAATACTTGACATGATAACAAAGTGCTGATTTCAGTATTAGAAGAGTGACTTTTAAAGGAGATGCTACAACAGCTTGGCAAGCTATGACATGAACAAGAATAAAAACAAGAAACATTATAACCCAAAAACAATTATGTTCTCATGCCTTGATATTTATTTATCAGAGTTACAAGACCTGAACATTAAAATGCACTGACAGCCCAAAAAAGGGCACCCAAAACTAACTCTAAGTACTCAATCATGACATCATGAAAAATTTTTATATTCATTAATGGTATTTCGACAATTTTTATAGCATTAAATTTTGATATATTATATCAATAAACCAAAGATTTCATTATAAAAAAACATGTCAGAAGTTACTGAGGGAAAGGGATTCAGATTCAACAGGCCCTGCAGTAACTGTAGTAAATACTAGGTATTCCTAATGTGGAAGCATTGCAGTACAGATAAAGAACATCCAAGTCAATATATATTTACGAAAACAGAATTCATCAGTCAAAATGCCTACCTCAATATATGCAGGCCCAAAGAGATTTGGCTCTGTTTGAGGGATACTTATTTTGTATAACTGATGTTCAAAAGCACAAGAAATGTTGTCTGCAGATGAGTTATGTGGAGATGCAACACAATACTCAGACTTCAGATACTTCCCAGAAAAAGATACAAGAAGCCTGCCATCATATCCACCTTACTAAAATAAGTGGCACAAAATGGGACATAACAAATTTAAAAGATGAGCATTTATCAACACTGGTGAGAGATAAGAAAACCCATAAAAGATGCTGGTTGTTACATCAGTTTGACATTATATTGGATTTGCTAACAAAACAGTGACAAAGAAAATGAGTACATTGAAAGACAGCACCCACTCTGCATTCCATACACACTGGGGCCATAAAGGAGTGTATGCTCCCACCATCTCAACTCAACCACACTATTCTGCGCTTTCCTCTCCCATTTTTCTAACCCCATTTTCACATAACCCAATAAAACATATATATAGCATATGCATGCAAACGAAAAGCATTTACTTGTATAGCTGTTAATAATGTGGTGAATGCAATATGCAATTATCATATAGTGATGTTTAAAAAAGGTGACAATCTCGCACCGAAACTTAGGTTGCAGCAAGTTACTTCCACATGCAACAAACTCCATAGGTTTGCCAGCTTCAAAGCATGTGGGATGAACATAGTGAAGCCTTGGTGCCTTCACCTTTAACTCGACTTTCATCACAGAAGATCCATCTGTAACCATTGAAACATTCTAGTGATTTTTAAACAAATTTAAATTTGGCAACATCTAACATATATACAACTCGCAGAATAGAAACTTCTATAAGTCATAAAGCTACAATTTGAAGAGTTGATTGCTCCATAGAAGATAATGTATATCTTGAAATAATTTTTCAGTCCCCAATTCTGAGAAAAAGACAAAACCTGATGCTCAAAAATTAAACAGAACAACTCAACCCAAACTGTGGAATTCATACAGGAATCTCAAAAAAGCCAATGTTTTGAATACTTGAATAAATACTCTGAAAACCAAATGCAGCGATTAAATAAGACTTAGCATGTCATTGGTAGGGGAAATAACATAAATAATGGAAGAGGTCTATCGTTTTCACTGCTCCCGACATTCTTCCCCTTATGCAGATAGTTCTAGAAAATAATATCCACAGATTCAAATGGGACTTTGGGCATGCTATGTAAGAGAGAGACGGAAGGAGCGATGGAAGCATGCCCTACCAATTGATGTCTGCACACTACAAAGCCTTTAATATTTTTGTATAGAACAAAGGTATCAATTAATATTTTTGTATAGAACAAGGTATCAAATAATCTACATCAAATTAAAATAACACTAACCTAACAGTCATAAGTAATTCAACAGAAATGTAAACTAAAAGAATATAGATTATGTAGTCAACTGAAAAGTGAACAAATGGTGCATCAACAAACCTTTCATCACACGGAAGATCATATCATTCAGGTGAATTAGCATGTTGCCTCTTCCAGATAGCATCTTTCCTGGAACAACAAGATCACGCACATAGTCCACAGGGTCTTCAAGTAACTGCTTCATCCACATGAGAGAAGAAAAAGACCCGCAGATATTAGAAAGAAATTAGTAATCTAGCAAATTGAGCAATGTAAACTGCAAAGCACAATATTAGAATCTTTGAAAGGTAACTTATGTGTGACAGCTCAATAACAATATAAAGAATGAATAACTTAGATTGTCAAGGGTAAGAGTAGGAAAATTGATCACAAACATATTCAAGAGAAGGTAAATGAATGCTTCTAGATACTTTCCATGTAATTTTCAATAAGACATCAAAACTGACTCCTAACTTCTAGAAAACATTATCAAGAAGAACATTTAGGGTTCCTTCAGTTGTAGAAAAATTTTCCAAAACAGAAAACATGTAGAAGTTGTACTCAATTAGTGTTTTTTTCATTTTCCTGTTTCTAGAAAACAGTCTCTAACAATTTGGAAACCTGATTTATCTTGTCTTCCAGTTTTCTCACTTATGTGGAAAACCATGTTTTGCAGCTTTCTCCGCTTCCATTACATTTGACGTTCTGGGACCTTTAGAGAACTGGTTTAAAGTTTCAAATAACCATACATTATCACACAAATATTTTTCAGTGAATAAATTGAAAGAAAAATTAGAAAATGGAAAAGATAAAAGAGAAAATAGTTTCCCGTACTGAATAGGCCCCAAGTTTTCTTGAAATCTAATTAATGAATACCTAAAAGAACAATCTACAACAAATCAGTATAAAGTATAAACAAGAACGTCAATTGACTCAGTTTAGGAAAATTACTGGTAATGGGAATGAGCATAATATAGAAGCATACAGCCTCACACTGAAGCAGTTATCCAGTCATAAGACAGCATACATTCAGTCTGGACCACTAACAAAATATGATTCTAGCAGATATATATTATGAAAAAAATTCAAGTTAACCCCTCACATTTATCCACATAAACTTTGGCATTGCAATAAAAGCTGTCAGGATTGTACATCCAGGGCGAATATATCCCTCCAGCTCAACAGGCATACTGGCCAACCATTGGAATATCTGCAAGTGCGTTTGACTGCATGTTAATCAGTTACCAATATCTAGACAGCATAAGATTGTACCGTTATTTAAATACTAAACTATAATAACATTGCTTTAAAATACTTGGTGCCGCAGCCTTCTGGGAAACTCTGCTGGATTCCAATCATAAAGCTTAAAAGAGATCCGACCTGTAGGGCACTACAAGTGAAATTTTAATCAGTACATCTCAATCATGATTCTCACATAAAAATAAATATTCAGCGGACCTCTATGAAATAAGTAGAGTAACCCACCATAGATGAGTAAGCGCTCTTGTTGTCACAATATGACGGTGAATGAGAAAAATTAAAATTATCTTTTCCACCATTCACTTGTGTTTCACCAGAAGCAGCAAAAGATACACCACTATCACTATTGATATTCTGGGTATCAGGAACTGAGCAACGGGTAGTATTTTGGCCATCTTCATGCTCCAGTGAAGCTCCTTTTTCAGTCATATCATCACTCAAATATGAACTATCTACATAAGGCATACAAAGCCAGTAAGTATTTTTGTGACATACAGAGCAACTTATTTTCTTAACAGAACAAACTTGAACAGGCTAAATGATGGAAAGAAGTTAAAATAATAGGAAAGACAAAAACCAGTTACAAAAAACTTGCACACTAGAACTAATAATAAACCTTTTCCTGCTTCACCGTCAAATTTGGCATCCTCAGTCTGCATAACAGATTGAAGTTCATTTTCTGCAGCAGCTCCGGAATCAGCAGGCTTTCTTCGCCTTCGATTGTTATGGCGCTCTAATTTTCTTCTACAGCTTCTTTTACCTTCATCAAAATCTGATAATATGTGAAACCTGCCAAGCAATTGGTACGCCAGGATACCATATAATTACCAAGGTCAACCAACACAGCCCAAAAAGAATGGTGAGGAAAAGCAAAAGCAATGACAAGTAGGATTCAAAACTAGCAAAAGCAAGACAGATTCAGCCTGCACAACCATCTCATACAGAACATATGAGCTTAGGCATAAAGATTATATGTAACTCAGCATTTAAATTTTGGATCATCCAAAATGCTGCAAATTCTGCAGAAGCATTCAGATCGCACCAATGACAAACCGGGATTTCTTCCAAAAACAAAAGTAAGGAAGTAAAATTTTTCCAAGTGTCACACATATCCCAGCTGCACAGTTTTCTTTTTAGAATATTAGAAGCAGTAAAACAAAACAAAGTAACAAAGAATAATAATGGTTACTGAAACTTATATATCTATAGTTCGAGCTTACTTTCCACACTGTTGACAGTATCTCTTCGCCTCCCCATCAAGCATAACCGTACTAGCATTTGCACACCGCAAACAAACCCTATGCCTCTTATGATACCCTTTGAGCTCACTAATATCTGCCTCGCACCCAGGTACCTGGCACCGTGCAATCCCAGCCGATGCACGCATGGTCCGAGGCCGTTTCTTACCAGGTAAACCTTCTTCCTCAAGCTTCTGATCGAGTTCCGGGCAGGCACATGGGACCCGACCCGCAAGATAATTGGAGCAAGTCAACCTCGGGTCTCGCTTGCGGACCTTTTCTGCGGTCGGAGCCTCTTGTGGATGAAGTTCCAACGGTTCAGGAAGTTCTGAATTTTGATCGTAGTCTAAGGATACACCCAATTGATCATCTAAGTTGAAATCTAGAAGGTAACCCAAATCCCAAATTGATGAAGGGTCTTCTGCGAAACGCTGTTGCACCTCCATTTCCGAATCCCCTGGTCGATGAGCAAGGATTGGAGGTGAAGATGAAGATGGTAAAGGAGAAGGGGAAGGAAAGGGCTCCATTTTGGTGGAAACCCTAATTCTAAGGAAGGGTAGTGGGGGTTGAGTTGTTGAGTTGGTGATGGTTGGAGATTTGGCGGAAAAGGGAGGAGACGGCGGAGGTAGGTGGTCGTTTGGTGTCTGCTTTCTTCGGGTTAGATTTTTTTTCTTATTTTTTGACTCTTTCAGACAAAAAAAATGGGGACACCATGTCGACACCTGTAATGTCAATCATTCGCGCGCTCTGGTATCAAGCGCCCACTAAATTGAATTACACCTTTTCTTATTAATTTGCTACAGATTGAAGTTGGAAGTCAACAGAGAAATTATACTTTTTTTACCTGTAGATCATTTGATAAAAGAATGTTCTAATTTAATCAAGAGTCTCGAGTTTAAACCCTTGAATATGCAGCTGCGTCAGTTGTGAGAGTTTTGCTGCCCTTGTAGTCCTTTTCGGCTCGAATCTAAATTAGTCAAACAAAGTCCAAACACTAGTAAGTAACTAAAAAAATTTACTTATACCTCTTTCAATGCTATAGAAAATAAATTTTTTTTTATGCCTAGGAGGCGCAAAAGAATTTTTTGTTTTTTTATAAGAGGATACATAGAAGAATTTGATTTCAATAGAAAATAAATTATGTGAATCTAAAGTGAGTTAGTCTAAATTCTAAAAAAACTTAGTTAAATTAAAATACGTAAGTATAAAATAAATATATATGAATGTGTCACATATATAGATATAAAATAAATAAATATTTGTAGAATTATAAAATATAAAAGATAAAATCATCTATTGTATCATCATAACGTATCACACGATTTGGTCAAAATGAGATTGAGATTAGAGCTTTCTTTATATAAATAATAATAATAATAGCCCTCACCTAATATAAAACCATAATGAAATTTATTTCAAAGGTACAAACTAATATGTGCAAAACATTTGGTGTTTGACATGTGAATTGGGAGTGTGGGGATGAGACGGTGAACAATCATTATCAAGGACATCAATGGAATCTTATGATGACATTGACATGCTTCCAACAATAATGGACTTCCTATATTCAAGTAATTGATATTTTACACCACAAAATCAATTCAGTCAAATTGATATTAAATTAGTTTTCAGCCAAAGTCAGTCTTTTAGCCCCGAAATATAAAGTCAGACAAACTGATATTGGCATGTAAATTGGATTTTAGAATTAAACTAATTTCAAACTCGTGTATAACAATTAGTTAAACAGATAAATTAGATTTATAAAGAGAAAAAAATTAAAAAATAATAATAAAAGAGATAGCGAATTTTATGACTATAAATAATTTTACTGACAGAAAAAAAAAATCTTTTAAATATATATAATGATAAATAATTGAAATTGCATATATATATATCATTATTTTTTTTTATCTTATTTTTCCTTTATTATCATACTTACAATGTAAAGCCTTAAAAATTACATTATTTCTCCAAAATCGCTCTTCAATATGTTACCCTTTTCATAATAAATTATTGATAATGTATCTGTGCAAGTATTAGATCTTGAACTTAATCATATTATTGCATACTAGGCTTGCAATCCAAGTTTATGGGGTTAGAGCTTAATACTTATAACTTAGAACACTAATTAAGCATTAAAAGCAACTTAAAGTAGCTTACCTGTCATTTTTGTCAGCATCTGTTTTCGGTTAACACATCCTTGGCCAGCACATGCTATGCTTTGTTTTTCACGCAAAGCTGTCTGTCATTGAAGAAGATCAAGATTTAGGACCCCCATAAGCAAATTAATATAAGCTTCTTTCACGAAAAAACAAATAAAATATTATTTCACTAATAATTAAATATCAATTTGTAATTGAGTGGTTCTTAATTTATCTTCAGAATTTATAAATTTTATATTTAAAATTATAATTATAATTAAAAATACAAAAAAAAAAAAACAAGACAAAGCAAATTTTTCCAGTTCTCTCTAACACAAATCACTTTCATTCTTGGATTATCCATGTGATCATAAGGTTTTGATGGTAATTTTAACCATAGAATGGTTATTTGATTATTAAAGTAAAAAAGTTATCACATGCTTATCCAAATTCTGACAACATATTAAAATATATGTTACGTAGAGTCATATATTTATTGTTTACAAGTTATTGTTTACACTTGACAAACAAAAAATCGGTTGCCCTATATGCAAATTAAATATTAATAATATCATATAACCTTTCAATAATCGAAAGGGCCAAATTAACTTATTGGCTACGTTCCAAATAAACTTGAGACATTTTTCAAGTTATACACATGTTGCAGTGGAGTCAAGTTAAAGACTATAGAACTTGTCTGGATTAAAAATAGTACTTTGTGTTTTTAAGTAAATAAAATATGTTTGAATATTGTAGCGGCACAAACCACTAATATGTGGTATACTATTGAGAGATTTAAATAATTTATAAGAAAAAAATTGAGTTCAATCCTTCATGATGTTATGCTAAAAAAAAAAGTCACAAAGTAAGCTTTTCTAGTATTCTATTTGTGTTCGAAAGTGATATTAATGAAGCGGCTCCATTTATCCCCATATGTCAAAAGCTTATGACAAATTCAATTTGGATAATCTAAATTATAGAAAAATAATTGTTAAAATCAAAGATAAAGATTTTTAATAAATGGTATTTATTCTATACAATGATTTATAGATTTTTAAAATTCACTCTCTTTATTTTCTCTTTGATAACTACTCGAGTGTATTTTATTTTTTTTAAGCGCATCTTTCTCTTTAAAAAATCTGCAATAATTAATAGAGAGATCAGCGGCCAATAAATAGAAAATGGTCTCGTCCAGCTCGATCGCGCCGTATGTCAAAATGGGCTGGACCAAATTGGCTTGATTTTATTTGGGTCAGCAGTCCGACTTTACACGGACAACGGGCTGACTCACTTTTTTTAAAATTTTTTATTATTTATAATTAGACTAAAATCTAACAAATGTTTAAATTTTTTTTAGTGATTTTAGTTAAATTACTAATGAATCTAATTAAATAAAACAAAATATGTATAAAGTAATAAATAAAATTAAAACAAATAATCAAAGACGTATAAAAAAATACATGTAAGTGTCAATTTAAAATAAAGATATATAAATAACTAAAAAAATTATAATAGTACATACTTTAAAATTTAAAGTTAACAAAATTATACTAATATGATTTAGTAGTCTTTCTTTTTTTAAAAAAAAAAGTCAACCCAGCCCAGCCCAAACTTGAACGGGCTACGGGCCAATTCGGCCTGGGCAAAATTAGCCCGACTCTATTCGAACTGAGATATTTAGAATCCAACTATACTTTTTTTGGGCAAAAACTGGCTTGACCTATTTTTCCACCTCTACAATGGCCCAACTAGAACCCATAGAAATCATATATAAAACTAATCATATTATTAGATAAGAATACAATGTACTAAAAAAAATAGAGTGGAAAGCTATTTCTATTTTATATAAAATATATATATATATAAGGGACCCCTACGTTGCGCGTTTGTAAGATTTGGGCTTAGGCCCTTATTTGTAACAAAAACAAAAATATAAGGGGATGGAGAGGCGATGGACGGTCCAGATCTTTTTACCTGAATATGCAAACTGTGCGTTTCAATAGAAAAGGGTAGGAAGAGGAAACCAAAAACAAAAAAGGTGGGGCTCGTTTTCATCGTTTATTTATTCCAATGAAACAATATGAAATTAATAAACGGTGAGCACTAGTGTTATACATCGTTCAATTGAGTGAATTTAGGTGAGACTCACTCAATAATTTTTATATTATTACAAAAATTTTAAAAAATTGAATTATTCAATATATACCATAATACATAATTAAGTGACTGCTTAACTCTGGAGATAACTAGAAAATAAGCTTTGCATTGCTTTTGGTTTTTGAGTTTTTGTGGCAACGAATTTATAGTGGAGGCAATTATTTTAACTGGATAACAGAGGAGGAAGTGATTGTGATGCATGGATATCAATGTTGACAACGCATGGAGGCTGCAACTTTCTCATGCTACACTACTATTACTATATTATAGTAGTATTTATATTTGTGTTAGTTGGGCAAAACAAAAAACAGCAGCATGCAAAAGCCTTGGACTCTAATCCGATCATTATCAAGAAAGAGTGCCAAGATAAGTTGAGAATTAATGATGGGTCTTGTCCAACAACTGAAGGAACTCACTCATTTATCTTTTATGCAGGTTCATATTCACAACAACAGCTTGAGATGCCAATAGTAGTGTGGTATCAAATCTTCACTTTTGAGCTCCTCAATTTTCTTCAACTTATTTTCTGTTAAGACAAATAGTATCAATCTTTGCTTTTGTATTTCAACGGTATCCTCTGTTGAAATTCCGTGGAAATCCTCATTTTAAATTTTTGTTTCTCCTTCATTAATTTGCATAATATTATTGGAATTCCCATTAGAATTTTTTTTAAGTGGTTTCCCTTAATCTCTTTTTAACTATTTTCAGTTCATTGCACGGAGAAATATTAAAACAAAAAGAGTTGGCTCGTAAAGAGAGAGAATGCTTGTGAAGAGAAAGAAAAAGAAAATGAGAATAGACAACGAGTACATAATGCACGGATAGCTATACTCTCAATTAATTGTATATGGGGATAACAACATATCAATGTGTCTCTCATCACCTTCCACTTCGTTTGGATAGTGATATATTCCATGTCAATAAACAAGATTATTGTTCACAAGTGTTCCTTTGCAAATCTCGCGGATGAAAATTGGAACACCCATGCATGGCATTATGTTATTATCTTATATTAAAAAAAGGCTAAAATTCATAATTTTTTTTTGCTACGTGAAAACTTAAATATTTTTAAACTATATCATTTGCAAAATGTATTATGTTTACAACTTTTATTCATAATCCAAATCTAATTTAATTTAAAATTATGCAAACATGAATAATTATGCATTACGTAAGTAATATATATACACAGTAATATCAAGAATATTTTAGGTAGATAAAAAGAACTAAAATTATTATTTAAGTTTTTATTTTTTTGGAGATTTTATTATACCATATAAATATGTCATACTACACTGATATGACAAACATATATAATTTTAATATTTTATTAGATATAAAATATAATTTATCTTATTTTCTCAAACAAACTTAAAAATAATTGATTTATATACATATCATTTACACATTGACTATTCTCATGTGATATGACATACTATATAAATATCAAAAATATCTAAAATCTCCTGTTCTTTTTGCATTTTAATGTGAATTAAAATATGTTAAAATGGTTCCGTTTGGGCTTTGCCCCCTTTCTTACCCA
The DNA here is from genome assembly GCA_003255065.1 of Cercis canadensis. Classification (NCBI taxonomy): domain Eukaryota; kingdom Viridiplantae; phylum Streptophyta; class Magnoliopsida; order Fabales; family Fabaceae; genus Cercis; species Cercis canadensis. The sequence goes on from QAOA01005666.1 coordinate 568,233, forward strand.
AAAAAAAAGTATGTTAAAATGGAAGAAGATTTTCAATTTCAAACCAAAAAATAGAGAGAGAGAGAGAGAGGGGATATCTGGAGGAAGTTGGTAAACTACTCTTAAAAGGTGAAATTAGCACTACTACTCTCTCATAGCTTTTATTTTAAACTGAAGTAACTCGTGACTTAGAGATTTATTATCAAACTCTTGTGAACAAGAATAACCCAATTTAGGTCCAAATAATTAGACACGACACCAACAAAAATAACATAAATTGACCATATTAAAAAGATCCAATAAAATTTTTATTCAAAGTATATTATTTTATTCGAGAATTCTATGATATTATATGTGTATATCATACTACACTGACATGATAAATATATGTAATTTTTATATTTTATTTAATATAAAATTAATTAATTTTATTTTTTTAAAATAAACTTAAAAATAATTAATTTGTATATATATCATTTACATATTAATTATTTTTATGTAATATAATATAAGACAAATTATCTAACATATTTTATTATATCGCCAAAATTATGTACGAATTTTACAATTACTTAATTATATAAATTATAACAATATTCGTTTCCTTCAAAATTCTGTGGTGAAGTGATTAGATTTTTTTTTTTCTCTTTTTTAAAATTTTAATAATTAGTTAGGCTTTACCCATACAATCCTATGGCTCGAACCAGGAATCCGAAATTTTCACCCGTGAACCAAACGCCCGTTGGCGGCTCTCGGGTAGAGAGCGAGTAGAGAGAAAATTTAGCATCACTATTAACTTGTTGCTTGTGAAGGGTTCAAGAACATCCTTATCCCTCTCTCTCTCTCTCTCTCGAAGTGTCTCTCCCTCCAAACTTCGAAAGACGCGCGCGAATACCCCTTTCTGCTAGGGTTAGGGTTTGTATTGTTTCCGTGAACTCCCCTCGGCTCCCCTCCTAGGATTTGTCTGCCCCTTGATTGAGTTGGAGAGAGAAAGGATTTCCAAGAATGGCCAGATATCGAAGCCGAAGCAGAAGCAATAGCCCCCACCGGCGAAGCAGAACACCACCACGAGGACGTAAGCGGTACGATGATGAACCCCGCGATCGCTACCGTGACAGCAGGTCTTACCGAGACCGCCGTTCGCCTGGTCCTTGCGGCTTGCTCGTTCGAAACCTTCCCCTTGATGCTAGGTCTTTTCTTCTTCGTCTCCGAATTCTCTCTTCAATTCTCACTTTCTCTGGGGTTTTCTATGTGTTGGCTTGCTGAGATTGCTTTCTATTGCCGGTTTCCCTGAATTTGGTAGTGTTTTAGTTTTTGGGTGGTTAAAAGAAATTCGTTTTGTTGATGGGTCTTGATTTTGAATATCCAGAGTTGTGTTCAAGTTCTATAGCATTTATTGTGCCAATTTCCTTTTCTTCCTCGATTCTTCTCTGACAGCAGAATTCTGGTTGACACTCAAGCTATTCTGTTTTATTTGTTAATGTATTTCTCGTGTTTCATTTTAATTATCTGAATAAGAAATTTACATAACAGTAAGGAGCATAAGTTTCCAACAATTTACAAATTGAGGCTTTGCCTAGATGTTTATTTGGAAACAGAGGAATAGAAAGGGAAGAGAAGTGTTTTTATAGAATTTCACGGCTCTGCTTTTTCTAAACTTTGGTTTCATACAATATAATGATATGCCAATTCCCTCCCCTGGGGATCAGAGGGAGCAAAAAGTTGAGAGAAAATGCCTTCCTCGAAAACATATCATAAAGGATGAATTGCGATGGGTTTGGATGGATAGCTTAGTCCCACATTGAGTGTCTACTTTGTCAATTTTGGCAAATATAGGCCATTACCAAGTCATCCCCTATGGCAACTAGTTCTTTTGGACTCAAGTTACAGTATGTCAGGGTTGTGAGTCTTGTGACAATTATAGTATTAGACTAGTATCCTTCCCAATGTGGGACTTGGCAAGGATGTTAGGGATTTGAGTGTGGATAATGTGATATCTCCAAGATATTAATAGGATTGATGGATTAGATAGATTTGGATGAATAATCAAGTCCAGCATGGGTGTCTACCAGGTTGACCTGCGCTCACTAGCATGGAGCTAGCTACTCCTTTTGTGATCAAGGGCATATATTATAGCCCATTCCTAGGGATTTAACATTTCCTTTACCTTCAGATCTTCCATTTTTATAATGCATTGAAATAAGGGATTGGATAGTTCCTTGTTCATTTTTCATTTCATTCCAAATGTAATGGTAATCTTGAAAGAATTGGGGAAACCAATGTAACTCTTTTATTTATGTTATGCAGGCCTGAAGATCTTAGGGTTCCATTCGAGCGCTATGGTGCTGTGAAGGATGTTTATCTTCCTAGGAATTACTACACTCGGTATGTCTAGTCTGCATTTATTAGTTATACAGAGAAGGTCAATCCTGCCTCTGCTCGACCATTATCTTCTTTACACAATCTTACTTTGTTACCTGTGTTAAGTTAGCCTGCCAATGGCCTAGTTTTGAGCCATACAGGCTGGTTAAGGTAGCCATGTAGAAAACACTATAAATTGTTTATTCTTTAACCTAAGTTGATTTTCTATAAATCAAAGTGTGACTTTTTCCCCTTCTTTTGGCCTGCCCCCACCTTGGTCAGTAAACTTTCTTCTCTATTGTCGTATATCCTTTCTGTGGCTTTATTCTTATGCATCAATTTATCACCCTCTTTGCTGATCCCTATTTTTATTATTGCATAATTTTTAGTGTTGTTGTGTATATTTTTAAAATTTAAAAGGTCATTCTGCCAAATTAAATTATTCACTGATGATTGCACGTGTTTTTTTTTTTGTAAGAAATGAAGTTTTGATTTTTTCCTCCCTTGAAATAAAATAACCAAAGCTTGTTGCTCATTCATATCTACATAGATTGCTTTCTCAAACTGTGGGCACAAGCTTTCATAACGTTCACATTTTTTTGACCTAAATTTGTAGTCAGCCTAGAGGCTTTGGATTTGTGAAGTTCCGATATGCTGAACATGCAGCTGAAGCGAAGCAACAGCTTAATCATACTGTTATTGGTGGGCGTGAAATAACAATAGTGTATGCGGAGGAAAATAGGAAAACACCACAAGAAATGCGTAAGAATACTCGTGGGAGGTATGATGACATTCATTTTTGTTTACAGTCTTGTGATTTTGATTTCTTCTGTACTGGACCTAGAGTGTTTATTGACTTTTGATTTCTTTTTCAATTATTAGTGGTCGATATGGAGGAAGTGGTAGAAGGAGAACTCCTACAAGATCTCCAAGACGCAGATATCGATGTTAGTTTAGACTGTTGATTTCAACATATAAATCATTTTTTAAATCCAATGATATTGAGTTTGTTCTGATTTCAGCTTGCTATGAGAAGCTATTCTTAGTTCTTAAAGTTCAGATACTTTTTTGTTTTTGCAGCTTACTCGCAATCTCCTTCACCAGCTAGGGATGATTCCAGGTTTGAGTTTTATACATTAAAATACAAGAAGATTTTTGCTACTTTCATTGTGTATATTTCAATATTTTAACCTCTTATTGAGCATTATCATAATTTTTTGGGTGAATATATGTACTGATATTTTATTGAGCCTAATTTAGAATTTGTGATGGTGTGGGATACGTTTCAAAATTTGGATGTGCTAAAACATTATTGGATTGCAGGAAATGTAATAGTTGCATTATGTTTAGAAGGGATTGGTCCCTTGCTGTCTCCTTCCATCCCTCTCCTAAAAACTCTTCCAAACATGGTGTTCGGTGACTCCCATCCATCGAAACACAGCCTTAAAGAATTAATCGATTGGAACTCATTGTCTGTCAGGACTCTATAATATCCTTACTGCTAGGAGACCTATATAGAAAATGCATAATCTGTTAGCTTACATTCTAAAGTCATTTTAACTGTGATCCATCGGGCCTTTTTTTAATTTTCTTAATATTTTTATCGGACAATATAATTTTAGCCTGATTTAAGAAACGACAGTGAGTGCTAGCAATATTCATGTTTGAATAGCTGCACTCTTTTATTGTTGTGTCTTGTGGATGTTTTACCAATAAATCCAAGGAACACTCTGGAAAATTATCCAAATCAGATTTACTTTGTATGTATTTATTCTTCCTGTAAATGGTGGTAGTGCTGTATACCATATTTTCTGCTAGTTTTTAAGCAATTTGTATAAAACTAATATTTATTACTTGTCGCATTAGTCCTACATTTTACATGCCTTGATTAGCTTAAAGACAGCAACTTTTATGTTTTTCTTTAGTTATTTTATTTTATTATTTACCTTCAGACTTGACTACATACCTAATGGATTCATCTCTCATCTGAACACTTGCTGAGTAGCATGTTAATGGTGATTTACAGTTATGGTTGTGTTTATGTGCTCATGTTTCATTTTCTGTTCATATTGGTGGAGATTAAAATGGCAATCTGGGTTACATAATGAATCTTGTCACTTACCAGTGATGTTTATAATCTTTCCTTGCTGGGTAAAATTGATAATTTTCAGCTCTACTGGTTACATTTACGAGAAGTTAGAGTGGCATCCAATCCTTTGATCTTGATGACCTTCCTGTAATGTGTTCAAATGAATTGAATGATATCTGCTAATGGTCTTCTTTATGCAGATATTAAAGTGAATTGGAAGACATTAAAGACTTCTGGACTAATAAAGATTAACGAGTAAAGAGGCTTAAAGTGATGTGCTACTTTCATACGTTTCTATCAAAGACTGTCCCTAAATATTATCCATATCAAAAATTGCCTATTCTACCCGTTGCATGGACTTGGTTTGTGAGGCTTGTGTATTGAGCAATCTCTCGAAGCTTAAACATGGCGTGAGGAATGATTCTAATGCATAGAGTAATTCTTTTTCGGTTCCTTATATAAGTTTCATTTAAAGAAGATTTTGTTAAGTTTAATATCTTGTTTTGCATATACTATCCAGTTTAGAAAGAATATAAAGCTTATAGTTGGCCAAAGAAAATCATCCTCAAAGAAAGGAAGTCAGAGTTTATACTGGTAGAGATATGATGACATTGTGCAAGAAAGATAATTGTGATTTTAGAAAGTTGGGGCAAAGAGAGCTATGAAGTTACCAGATGCTGTTCTTGCAGTACATCATTCGTAACTCTGTATTTGGATTCAAGTGTCATGTATTTGTCCAGAAACTCTGGAAAGGTACAGGTAAAGGTCGTATTCTGGTTAATTAAATTTTGAAGAGGAGGTAAGTATTAAGTCTTCTATATCTAAACAAGTGTTAGTTCTTCTATATGTAAACTGTTATTCAGATTTTGATCTGAATGATTGCTTCTGTGTGCTTAACTATGTTAGGAGTTTGTTGTAGTTGCATGTATTCAAATCTCTATTGATTTGTGAGATGCTTCTGTTCTGGTTGGTGTTCTACTTTCTGGATATGTCTAGTATGTCTAGCATATGTAAATATGTTGGTTTAGAAAGTTTTATCAACTAAATTATAAAGACTTTGATCTTCCTTGTTGATACAGGGATCGCAGGGATAGGGATGATTATCGTTCTCCTGAGCGATCTAGATCTTATTCTAGGTCTCCCTCTCCTCGTGGTGAGAAGGATTACAGGAGGTCCCCAAGTCCAAGGGAGAATGGTCAGAGTCCCAATGACAAGAGGGACCATACACCTAGCAGATCGGAGAGTCCTAGGCATAATGGTCACAGTCCTTCAAGGTCTCGTTCGCGGTCATACAGGTAAGAGTCTCCTTAGCTTGTCTCCTGACTAATTTCAACGTTCAATTGCAATTCTTTTCATGTCATATTTCTGCCTATTCAAATATGATCTTCAATAATCTCGTTGAGGCAGTTAATCCTGAAAGTATATATTCTTGGAGGAAGGTTACAGAGGTAATTGGAATAAACAAATGTTATATCTGATCCCTTTTGAGATTAGATGCAATTCTTTAATGCATTGTTAAAGTTCAAATTTACTGCATGCATACTAGTAACTATTGTATTCTGTCAGTCCTGTTGTACACTAATCATTCATTGGGAGTTGTTATACTTACCTGGTACTTTCTTTGTCAGTCCGGTTGTACACTGCTCCCTCTTAGGAAGCTATTATACTGACCTGGTACTGTTGTATTTTTTTACGAGACTCTCGTTTACTTAAAGTTTTGAAATTCAATTTTCCATCATCGTGTTTATCAAAAAAAATTCGGGTGGTTATTGGCTGACTCTTCTGCTGTAACTTTTCTCCATTTACTTGTACCTTTCAACTTTAAAATAATTTATCCTGTAATTTCCTGTTGTCATTGTAATCTCTGGGAGTCAAAATGTCTGTGTTGCTTCAATTTCTAATACCATTACTATCTGGGACTTTATTGATTTGTTTTCTTTACCTCAATGGGAGACGACCAGTGATTAATTCTTTTTCCTATTTCATGTGCAGTCCTCGCTGATTGGCCGTCGAGCATGCAGTTCAGGGCGGTCCTGTTAAGTCTTCACCGTGGCCACGTGTATCTGAAGCATTGCTATAGCTATAAATCATGATATTTTGGAAGACACAAATCTACCAAGATCAATCATGTTAATAGTTTTAGTCTTTAGTTGACAATCCCTCCAAGATAAGTGAATTGGTGTTGTCATTTTGGAGGAGGCTGCATTAGACTGTTATCAAATAGTTGCCCTTTTCTGTTTATTTGTAATCAAATTTATCTGAAAACTTGATGTTTTTGCAGTTATCTAAGCTTTTGAGAACACATTTAAGTTGCATCTTGTTGTCATATTCCTGTTTTAATTGTGTGCCTTCCCAAGCTGTATAAGAGCATGTAATTCATTTTTATGCAACGAAACTAATTAATGTTTTTTTTATTGCTATATAAAGTGTAAGTAGCTCTAAAATTGATTAATTTGATTTAATGAACAAGTTTTATTACTTATATATTTTGTTTTAGGAGAAATTGCATTATAGATGAATTATGGTTGTGGAGAAAACCCCCTGCTCCGCCATTTTGATGGAGTGTGAAATTGAAGGAATCAATGAATATGAAACATGCAAAAGGGTAAGATATTGATAGTGACATCTTTCATTCTATCAGTGACTTAAAAATGGAATTATACCAAAAGAAATCCTACTAACACTGACTTCAAAATGGAATTATACATTTGCAAAGAAACCCCTGTTTGGGTTTTATTTTGGAGGGGTCAGAATTGATTCTAGATTATGTGGGTTGAAGATAATGGAAAATGCAATCATGAAGTTGAAAAGAAAAAAAAAAATATAACTTTTACTTCCTTATCAGTAGGAAACTGCTAATTTGCATTAAAAAAAAAGTTATTTTCCCCAATCCTTCTAAAATATTCCAGGTCCTTAATTCCTTTATACTAAATAAGAATTGGAAATTGCTAATTTTTTTTAATAAGATGTCCAATTAAAATAAGAACATCCAAAATCAAGCCAGATGGGAAGAGCACATTACCGGACAAAATGAATTATGACAATGACAAATGCAAGGCATTTAGCAACCATGTAGCAGAAAGCACAGGAATCAGGTTCATAGAAATCTCTAGGATGATCCAATAACTTCAACTATGAGGACAAGCAAATTGGCAGAGATTTAACATTTTACTGCCCAATGCTGGTTGATTATAGTTAACATTAAGCGTTTTAGCTGTGTTACCTGTCAAAGTTAGTTGTGCTAGGATTTTCAAGAATCTACCAATTAAAGCACTAGAATGAAGGTAACTTGAGTAGAGCAAGTTTTTTTTTTTTTCCCTCCCTTAGTTTCTTTAATTTTTCCACATTTCTAATTCATCTTGTTCTATATAGTTTCTCAGCAACCAAACATAGTTTCTTCTTGCATTTGAGTAACTCTATGTTTTGATACGTAATTTGGGCGAAATAAAATAGATTATACATATAATTTTAATCGTCAATTTTAATTGAGATATGATATCATTTATAATATTAAATAATTAAATGTACTGTGTATATATATATGACATGGATGCCAAACCTATTAGGAATTTAGGATGACTTATAAAAAAAAAAGAGTTAAATATCTTTTTCTTCCCTTAATTATTTTTCAAATATCATTTTAGTCCTTAATTTATTTTTTGTGTTACTTTAGTCATCGAATAATCACTCTGCCCTATCAAATTAGTCTATTAAGTGATTATTTTTTGTGCTACGAATGACTAATTTGGTGGGCAATGTGATTATTTAAAGACTAAAGTAACACTAAAAATAAATTAAGAACTAAAGTGACATTTAAAAAATAATTTAATGATAAAAAAGATAATCTACTTTAAAAAGAATATGAAAAGCTTGTCTCTTTTAATGGCAATGGGTGACCATTAATTTGAGAGCGGCAAGATTAGGCAGCGAATTTCAATTTTCAATGTGTTATGAATTTTGGATTTCTTGCCCGATCCACACGTGATTCATGGAAAAGTATCTTAAATTAAAAAGATATGTTAAAAAAAAATATATATTTGTGAATTTTATGTTCGAAATCATAATTATAACAAAAAAAGAAAAAGAAAAAAAAAAAGGGGTTTGTGTTGACTTTCTTATAAGATGCCATCATGTTACTATGGTTACAACTTACAACTCTTCTCTTTGCCTATTTTCGAGGAAGAAAATCAACAAATTGCATGTCATAGTAATAAGAAGAAATTATATATTTCTAAGTATCTCTCACATGAGTCATATAATTCCATTTTGGTGCCCTGTCACCATATGTGGTTATTTTGTTATGTTTGTTGTTATCATACAATACACACGTGGTTCGGTTACTTAGTTTGTTTATCAAATATTAATTCTGTATGGTAATTCTATTTGGATATATAAATAATTTTAGTAGTATAACTATGTGGTTGTTGTGTTTTAACATGAAAAATGCCACTCATGACATATCACGTCTATTATATCCAAAATATCAATACCAAACATTTAAATTTCTAACCAAAATACCTAAACTTTCCCTATGTTTTATGTCTATCCTAAGTTCTTTTAGGGTTTGTTTGGGAGTTTTTTTGGAGGGAAAAGGAGAGGAGAGTAGAAGAAAGAGAGAGAAAGGAATGGAAGGGAAAGGGAAAGGTTTTTCTCTCATTTGTTTGGATGTTTAAAATGAACAAAATGAGAGGAAAGGAAATGAAAAGTCATGTTGTAAAGTATTTTTACTAATCTACCATTTATTATTAAAAAAGACATATTTAATATAAAATTAAAGAATATAATATACTTCTTTCTTTTTCTATCTTATATCTCTCATATTTCTTTCTCTCTCNACTATGAGGACAAGCAAATTGGCAGAGATTTAACATTTTACTGCCCAATGCTGGTTGATTATAGTTAACATTAAGCGTTTTAGCTGTGTTACCTGTCAAAGTTAGTTGTGCTAGGATTTTCAAGAATCTACCAATTAAAGCACTAGAATGAAGGTAACTTGAGTAGAGCAAGTTTTTTTTTTTTTCCCTCCCTTAGTTTCTTTAATTTTTCCACATTTCTAATTCATCTTGTTCTATATAGTTTCTCAGCAACCAAACATAGTTTCTTCTTGCATTTGAGTAACTCTATGTTTTGATACGTAATTTGGGCGAAATAAAATAGATTATACATATAATTTTAATCGTCAATTTTAATTGAGATATGATATCATTTATAATATTAAATAATTAAATGTACTGTGTATATATATATGACATGGATGCCAAACCTATTAGGAATTTAGGATGACTTATAAAAAAAAAAAGAGAGTTAAATATATTTTTCTTCCCTTAATTATTTTTCAAATATCATTTTAGTCCTTAATTTATTTTTTGTGTTACTTTAGTCATCGAATAATCACTCTGCCCTATCAAATTAGTCTATTAAGTGATTATTTTTTGTACTACGAATGACTAATTTGGTGGGCAATGTGATTATTTAAAGACTAAAGTAACACTAAAAATAAATTAAGAACTAAAGTGACATTTGAAAAATAATTTAATGATAAAAAAGATAATCTACTTTAAAAAGAATATGAAAAGCTTGTCTTTTTTAATGGCAATGGGTGACCATTAATTTGAGAGCGGCAACATTAGGCAGCGAATTTCAATTTTCAATGTGTCATGAATTTTGGATTTCTTGCCCGATCCACACGTGATTCATGGAAAAATATCTTAAATTAAAAAGATATGTTAAAAAAATAAATAAATATTTGTGAATTTTATGTTCGAAATCATAATTATAGCCAAAAGAAAAAGAAAAAAAAACGGGTTTGTGTTAACTTTCTTATAAGATGCCATCATGTTACTATGGTTACAACTTACAACTCTTCTCTTTGCCTATTTTCGAGGAAGAAAATCAACAAATTGCATGTCATAGTAATAAGAAGAAATTATATATTTCTAAGTATCTCTCACATGAGTCATATAATTCCATTTTGGTGCCCTGTCACCATATGTGGTTATTTTGTTATGTTTATTGTTATCATACAATACACACGTGGTTCGGTTACTTAGTTTGTTTATCAAATATTAATTCTGTATGGTAATTCTATTTGGATATATAAATAATTTTAGTAGTATAACTATGTGGTTGTTGTGTTTTAACATGAAAAATGCCACTCATGACATATCACGTCTATTATATCCAAAATATCAATACCAAACATTTAAATTTCTAACCAAAATACCTAAACTTTCCCTATGTTTTATGTCTATCCTAAGTTCTTTTAGGGTTTGTTTGGGAGTTTTTTTGGAGGGAAAAGGAGAGGAGAGTAGAAGAAAGAGAGAGAAAGGAATGGAAGGGAAAGGGAAAGGTTTTTCTCTCCTTTGTTTGGATGTTTAAAATGAACAAAATGAGAGGAAAGGAAATGAAAAGTCATGTTGTAAAGTATTTTTACTAATCTACCATTTATTATTAAAAAAGACATATTTAATATAAAATTAAAGAATATAATATACTTCTTTCTTTTTCTATCTTATATCTCTCATATTTCTTTCTCTCTCACTCTCTAAAATAATCAATTAATTTACTGTTTTCTAGAAATATTGACATTCTTGACGTTGATCTCAATTAATTTACTATTTTCTTTCTCTCTCATATTTCTTTGTTAATTTCTGGAAAATTTAATTATTATTTTATATTTATTAGCCGAACACATGTAAGCCTTATCCTTTGAAGGCTTAGATTTTTGCCATCTTGCATTGCACCTAGTGCCAAAACTGAGAACAATGACACAAGGGAGTACGGGGTAAGACAAAATAGTATGGGCAAAATAGTAAATTAATTCTTTACCTCTCCAAACCCTCCAATTTGGGGGGTTGAAATTTATGGATAGAAAAAGGAGTGCAGGGTTTAGAGTTCAACCCCTAGTTCCCCTCCCCTTTCAAACTAAAACTCCCAAACAAAGGAGTGGACTCTCTCATTCCTCTACTATCCTCTCATTTCCCCTCTAAAAAAACTCCCAAACAAACCCTTAGGTTGCGTTTGGATGAGGTATTTGCTAAATTATTGTGTATTTTAAATACATGTATTTGAAATGCAGCATTTCAAATACATGTATTTATAAAATACCTTGTTTGGATACACTCTATTATAAAAAGAGTAATTTAACACCAATATTCAAAACTATTGATAAACATTACAAAATCCATTCAAATCACATTCTTTAATCAATAAAAGAAAAATATAAGAAAAAAAAATATAGTCCAAAATTTGGTCCCTTTGATCCATAGAAAGCCTCTTTGAGGTACCCTTTCTCTAGTCCAAGATTCTCACATAATAAGTCTAGCAGATCCTCTGGTAGTTTCTCTAGCTTCTTAGCAAATTCCTTCATCACCACTCTGCATCATTTTTTGAAATGCTTTAATATAAGAAAAATCAGTAAAAAAAAATTGGGAGTTGGGTGGGGGTGTTGGGGGAGAAAGAAAGAGGGTTGATAGAGTGAATTTGAAATACACTCTATTTTGAGTGAATTTGAAATACACTATATTGAGACTTTGAAAGTCACTATAAGAATACACTTGAATTTTAAAAATACCTTAAAAAATTACACAAACAAGGTAATTCAAAATTAGCATTTCAATTACACTCTACAAATACATTACACTCTACAAATACCCCATCCAAACACACCCTTAATGTTTATGCAGAAACTTAGAGAATTCTCTTTGTTGAAATGTGAACATTGGAAGTCAGTTCTGCATTATTCCTGCTTGGAAAAGAACACTATTTGGACTTCAAATTTTGGTGCAGAGTTCTTAAACAGAATAGATTGTTGGACAATGAGAGGAATTTATATTTTGTTCCCACTATTGAAATTCAAATTGAAAGAGAAGGAAACCTAACAGTTGTTTGATTTTATTAGAGGGCTACATAAGAAGGCTACATGCAATTTCTTAAAGTCTCACCTCACCCGTCCCAATAAGATTTGAATTCACTAATTCCACCATAAAATATCAAATACTTAACCATTAAGACACATTATCTTTTCTTTCTTTCCTTTGTTCCTTGTTCGTTTACATTTAACCCTACAACAGCCAATGTTTGCCTCAAGTATTAGTCAAAGAATTAAATTAGTTATATATAATATTATTCTTTATATATTGTACATGAAAGTTTCTTTGACTATGCATCAATTTGGATCTAGTCTTGTCATGTGATTCATGCTATAGATATTTGAACTGTGCATTTGATTTAAAGCTCATCTAAATCATATATTATGTATTGCCATATCAGCATTTCTCTATAACATAAATCATATGATATGATTAGATCCAAATCCCTTTGGTTATGCAGTTGAGCGTTCAATTCTTGTTGCACCCATTGTTCATAATTAAATTTAGTTTCATCACAAGATACAGTAAGATTATACTTTGTTTACGTTTCAAGTTCAAAGAAATTTTGTTAAAGGCATATTAAATATAAAACTATTATTAAACTTTTATCTAATTACTTAATTTTTTTTTTGGTTAGTTTTAGAGTTTTTTTGAAGTGTCAAATTATCAAAATCAAAGCTACATTAATTGCATTTTCTAATTTTATCTTCCCAAGACATAGTATCTCCATTAAATGGTCAGCTGAAAAGAAATTTTAAGTTCTTCCATAAAAATGATTCTTTGGTAGGATAAGTAACTTTTTAAATATCATTTAATAACTTCCTAATCCTTGTACATCTTTCTTAAGTAACACTCATAAAGAATTAGAGTGTTTAGTGTTTGACATATATTGAAATATTGAATCACTTAATTTTAAAGAGCTTCAATACCAAAATCAAAAATTCATTTTATAAAAAAATACCTAAGTTAATTGGGAGATAGATTAAGGGAGTAGCATAAACAACTTCATTTATTTTTTACTATAATTTTAAATTTAAATACGAATTCAATATAAATTATTTAATACAACCCCATTTACTAAAAAGACAGTGATACATTTACAAGTAAAATGATGCTCTTACATATTATTACCATTACACTATAATTTATTTTTTAGTTTATTAAAGATTATAGAATAAAAAATAAATCATAATCTCTCCACTATGTCCCAATAAAATTTAAACATTAAACTTCTATAATAATTTGTTTGTTTGTTTGTTTGTTTGTTTGTATACATCGAAAACAGTATAGTCAACTATTGGAATTGGGCATCTCCTTTGGACGTTACACCATGTTTTGTACATGATCAGATGTAAGGTGAAGATGTGACCCTTGGGAAAGAGGTATCAACATCCACTGTATTTATCTATGAATCTATCCATTAAGTGATTTCCAGTGACGTGGCCCAATGACAGAGCACCTCCCTTCGGGCACAGACACTGGTGCCTTTGTAACGACAAGAGTCACAATGCACAAAATGCTCCAACGAGACCACCTTGGAATCCGTCACCGTTGGTCAATTTCACTGCCACTCTCTCTCGACTCTATTTATAACCCACTCAAGTCCTTTCCCCCTTTACTTATTTATTCACCTCCTCCCCTTCCACTCCCATCATCCCTTTTTCTTGGTGGGAAAATACACATCCCCCCATTTCGCCTTCCCTCTCTCTCTTTCTCTTTGCTCTTGATTTGTGCCTTTTCACTTCTTGACGTGTATACTCTGTTTCATTTTCTGGGTATTTCTTGTTTTCAGCTCTGATTGTGTTGTTCTCGTCATACTTGTAATGGCTCTTTCTACATTCTCATTTCCTGCTCATGTGAACCAAGCAACAGCTTTGGATCTTCAAAAATCAATTCTTCTTGGTTCCCACTCCCAATGGGGAGCAGGTTTAATATCTCAATCTCAGGAGCACAGGCTCTACCAGGTAAGGAAATATTTAACTTGTGCAGTTCACTACAAGTCAACCATTATGTGAAACAAGGAACACCCATTTATAGCTTTTTCTCATATTATGCAAATCTTGCTAATTTCTTTCTCGCTCTAATTTTATTTTTTTGGTTGAGTTTGAGTCATCTTGCATGTGAAAGAGGGGATATCTGGAGGAAAACCAATGAAAAACTAGTTCAGAATCTTTGGTTTTTTTGATTTTTTTTCTTTTATACTCGTTATTTTCAGTTGCTTTCGAGTCTCAAAATTGAATTGGGACTTGCTGAAACAAATGGTTTTCTTATTCTGATTCTTGAAAGGTGAAGAAAAGGCCAGCTGGGGTTTATGCATCACTGTCAGAGAGGGGGGAATATCCATCGCAGAGACCACCAACTCCACTACTGGACACCATAAACTATCCAATTCACATGAAAAATCTCTCAGCCAAGGTAAATGACTGAAAGCATATATAAGTTATATTCCTTATAGCTTAACAAGAAAATTTGATTTTTATATTCTCGATAATGATGTAGGAGCTAAAACAACTCTCGGATGAGCTGCGTTCTGATATTATATTCAATGTTTCTAAAACTGGAGGCCATCTGGGTTCAAGCCTTGGTGTTGTAGAGCTCACCGTTGCCCTTCACTATGTCTTCAACACCCCTCAAGACAAGATATTGTGGGATGTTGGTCATCAGGTTGGATATCACCTTTTAGTATTTTGTTGCTTTTCTGGGAGATGGAAGTTGTTCTTAAATAGAAAGTCTTGTATGAATTTGCAGTCTTACCCGCATAAAATACTCACTGGTAGAAGGGATAAGATGCACACCATGAGGCAGACAAATGGGTTGTCTGGGTTTACCAAGCGTTCTGAGAGTGAATTTGATTGTTTTGGCACTGGTCACAGTTCAACTACCATATCAGCAGGACTAGGTATTTCTTCTCCTTGGTCTCTGATATTTAAATTTCAGCATAGAATTGATCAAAGTATAATTTTTCAATAATCAGAAGATGGTATAAGCTCTATTCCATGCTTATCTTAGTTGGAGGTTGTGCTCATCATACATATTTGACTGTAATGAAGATACTGGGAATAAAGTTACAATTCTGATCTGTTTTTCTTATTCTTAATTTTAAAAATATATGATCAATCAGTTGACTACAATAAATTTCTGGAATTTCACCATTGCTTGACAAGAAACACACAATAGAATTTTGTGAGTTGGTTTTAACTTTAACCTTTGAAAACTCATTGAACAAACAGGAATGGCTGTTGGGAGGGATCTGAAGGGAAAGAAGAATCAAGTGGTTGCCGTTATTGGTGATGGTGCTATGACAGCAGGCCAAGCTTATGAAGCCATGAATAATGCTGGATATCTTGATTCTGACATGATTGTTATTCTGAATGACAACAAACAGGTCTCTCTACCCACTGCGTCCCTTGATGGACCCATTCCACCTGTAGGGGCTTTGAGCAGTGCTCTCAGTAGGTTGCAATCAAACAGGCCCCTCAGAGAATTGAGAGAGGTTGCCAAGGTGAGTTAAGAAGTACATGTGTATATTAATGAGGCAATTTACGAAAGTCTTATTGAATCTTATTCTCTTCAAAATGGGACTTTTGCAGGGAGTAACCAAACAAATAGGTGGCCCTATGCATGAGTTGGCTTCAAAAGTTGATGAGTATGCTCGTGGCATGATCAGTGGTTCTGGATCTACACTATTTGAAGAGCTTGGACTCTACTATATTGGTCCTGTTGATGGTCACAACATAGATGATCTTGTTTCCATTCTCAAAGAAGTTAAAAGTACTAGAACAACTGGTCCTGTTCTGATTCATGTTGTCACTGAGAAAGGCCGGGGATACCCATATGCAGAAAAAGCAGATGACAAGTACCATGGTAAAGTCACATTTCAATTTTGTTTAGTGCTTCATCAATATGATTTATCCAATAAATATTTTGGTCATTTTACATTATAATCTTTCTAACCATGTAGTCAAATACATCCTTTTGAGCAATTACTGACATAAAGTCTGCAACTGTAACGTTGACTAATTAGTGTCCATCATTATGCCCTTAGAAGCAGAATTAATCAAACTTAAAAAGGAAACTAATGTACCATATAATTTTGTAAAATATAAACATTGACTCGTTAAATTTATCATAAATTTATGACATGGTTTGATTTGACAGGAGTTGCCAAGTTTGACCCTGCAACTGGAAAGCAATTCAAGACCAAGCTTCCCACCCAGTCTTACACAACATATTTCGCAGAGGCTTTGATTGCTGAAGCAGAAGCAGACAAAAACATTGTTGGAATTCATGCTGCAATGGGAGGTGGAACTGGCATGAATCTCTTCCTTCGCCGGTTCCCAACAAGATGCTTTGATGTGGGGATAGCAGAACAGCATGCTGTTACTTTTGCTGCCGGTCTCGCTTGTGAAGGTCTGAAGCCATTTTGTGCCATTTACTCATCATTCATGCAGAGGGCCTATGACCAGGTAATCTAAATATAACATGACAATATTAGTTGAGAGAATGAACCAAGTGAATAATGTCAACTTTGTAATCATTGCTGTAAATATGTGGTGTGGTGTCCATTCCACAGGTGGTGCATGATGTGGATTTGCAGAAGCTGCCTGTAAGATTTGCAATGGATAGAGCTGGACTAGTAGGAGCAGATGGCCCCACACATTGTGGAGCTTTTGATGTCACCTTTATGGCATGCCTACCTAACATGGTGGTGATGGCTCCTTCTGATGAAGCAGAGCTTTTTCACATGGTTGCCACTGCATCTGCCATTGATGATCGACCCAGTTGTTTCAGATACCCAAGGGGGAATGGTGTTGGTGTAGAACTTCCACCAGGGAATAAAGGCATTCCTCTAGAGGTAAATTAGAACTGAGTCTATACATGTCTTTGAGGGAGATTTTGAAGAGCAGTTCTGTAAATTAACACAATGTTTCTTTGCTGATATTTTGACAGATTGGGAAAGGTAGAATACTGATTGAAGGGGAAAGAGTGGCTCTCCTGGGCTATGGAACAGCTGTTCAGAGCTGTTTGGCTGCTGCTTCCTTGTTGGAAAGTCATGGCCTACGTCTAACAGTTGCCGATGCACGTTTCTGCAAGCCATTGGATCATGCCCTTATCCGCAGCCTAGCAAAAACACATGAGGTTCTAATCACAGTAGAAGAAGGATCTATTGGAGGATTTGGTTCTCATGTTGCTCAATTCATGGCCCTTGATGGTCTTTTAGATGGAAAACTGAAGGTAAAAATTCTAAACAAGGTTTTTCATTTCAACTTGAATTACTTGCATTTACTTTTTAGTGGTAGAACTTCTTACTGATAATGAATTAGTACTTGAGAACTCATATTCATTCCTTATGCAGTGGAGGCCAATGGTTCTTCCTGATAGATATATAGACCATGGATCATCCGCTGATCAATTGGCTCTAGCTGGTCTCACACCATCTCAAATAGCAGCTACAGTTTTTAACGTACTTGGGCAAACAAGAGAGGCACTGGAGGTCATGACATAAAAAAACAAAACGAAAAAAGAAAAAGGTTGTGAAAGGGTTCAATATTTTTGCTCCTTGTGTACAAAGTATAATATTAGCATGTGATGTATGGAAGTGGGCGTAGCAGGTTATAAAATGTTATTACCATAGTTTCTAATGAGTGTGGTGTTTATGTAGTCCTTTATTTCCCAAAAATAGAAAAACTTTGTCTTAGTTTTTTTTATCTTTTTTTCATAAAAAAGATTTCGTTCCTACAAAGCAAAGTTTACCAAACAGCAATAGTTAAAGAATATTCCCAATAAGAATAAAACGAAGTTTTACAAGTAAATGAAATACGACATGTACAAGTATAGATGATATGCACTTTTAGTCTGCTTTCATTTTATCTTATTCCGTGCAGATGGTCCCTACAAGAGCTTGATTTCCACACTTCAAATTTAGTCAAAACTAAGACATGGAACGTGTTTCACATTTTTTCACTTAGATCAATTGGAACAACTATTTTCACATTCTCTCTTTCCTAGATCAAATATTGAGAATTTATTGTAAATAGAGTAAAATATTATTTTAGTTAATAATTTATTTTTGGTGTAATTTTAATATTTTAATTTATGTTCTGTCGGCTAATTTAATCTTTCTTCTAAGTCAGTTAATGAAATTAAATAGAAAAATTCACATGAGACGTTTAAGTGCTAACGACTCCTCCCCTACACATAGACATTGTACTCTATCACAGCATTCTTAGGAAGCTGAGGCGTAAATGCCCTGTGCTCTTCCCACTAGTTTGGAACTCTGCTCTGGCCCTTGATCATCCATCATCACCGTCATTCCTAAAGCTGTGGACGACGTGTTAGTAATCGGTGACTCACCCACTATTGTCGCTGTTGGGTTTGGTCCGGTGAGAATGTCATGGAGGTAGAAGTGCAAGTGAGAACTGAGGAGAAGAAAAATGATGACGGGCACAAAGAAAATGAGAGAGGTGGTAGTAAGTTTTGCAAGTGGATCAAAACAACCCGATAGAACCCAGATAAATTTATCTCTTACCGATATTATAACAAAATCAAATTGCAATCTTTTGTCACGTTAGATTTATTCTTTTCACCTAGAGAAATGAAAACGAGAATAAGAAATGCAAAACTTACCCTGTAATCTCCAATTTAGCCATGGCTGATCTACCCCTTGCAAAATGAGAAATGAGAAACAAGGTTTATTTTATTTTTATTTTTTTAATGTGTCACGTCATCACATAACGGCCACATCAATATTTAACGTGTAACATAAATTTTTCTATTCAATCTCACTAACAGACTTAGATAGAGGACTAAATCGACCAACAAAACATAAATTGAATAACTAAAATGACATAAAAAATAAATTAGAGACTAAAGTGACATCGTGATAATTTTTCAATGACTAAAATGATATTTTACTCTTATAAATAACACTACTCTTCTATCTAATTTGTTAGAAAGAAAAAAGCACAATCATTTTATATAATTTTGTGTACAAAGAGAAATAAGAAAAAGAAAAGAAGGGGAAAAGTTCAGCCCCTTAGATAGATCACTTAGTATTATATAAGAAAATACTCTTAAGCGTGTGCTCTTAGTTGTGATTAAGGGTTTGAGATCTAGTAAAAATATTATTGAAAAATAAAAAATTGTATTACTCTATCTCTTAAATGAGATTAGTCTCATGTAGGTATGTGATGCTCAAGGTGTGGTTTTGGCCCTCAACAATAGGGAGAAGTTCCTCTCTCCGTTAGGCTTACTTTTAGAGGACATCCATGCACTGACTCGTGAATTCTAAAGTATCTCCTTTAGCTGGATTTCTAGACAAGCTAATGTTGCTGCTGATAAGCTAGCAAAGTATGGCGTTTCTGTTTCTATGTTGTTGGTTTGGCATGACCAGCCACCTTCTTTTCTTTCAGATGTTTTTTCAGTGGTTTCTTAATGGAAAGTCCATTTTCAGATAAAAAAAAAAAAGTGAGAATACTTCTCATATTAACTAAAAAAATATAAAAAAGAAGAGGACAAGTTTACACATTTAGGCAAATGCAATATGCACAGGTATTCTATTGATGGTAACATGCAAAGACGTTATGCCAATCACATCATTTGTTGTTCCTCCCCCCTTTCCCTCTTTTTCTGCGTTGACAACCACACATTAAAGACCAAACGAACGCACTATGATACACTAATTTTATTTTATAGATTGGTGCTTTTGTTGGAGTACACAAATTATCATTTATGGTTTAGTAGGAGGCACACGGCCAAGAGTGTGCACACGTAAATTAAGCATAAATGGACAAAGCAAAAGGTGTTTCACATTTGTTCCAATCCTTCATTGCCATAGAAAAAAATAAAAGGCGCACAATAAATAATTTGTCAACCTCAACAAAGTGGACTTGTCATAATTCGTTTACAGGGGAAAAGATAAGAGTTGAAAATTGTCAGTGGGAAATGGGAACTCCTCATTTTGTTTGGGTTTCTAAACGAAGAAAAAGATGCAGTGAATTAGTCTTTGAGGGAATAAAGGGTCACTGCCCAATTGTTTTCTCCAATAATTAAGAAGTAACGAAATCTTATTCTATATAAAACAAGTTCATTATTAATTGCCTATATATAAAGGACTACTATTATTAAATATTGTAAACAAAATTAATTATTAAGGTGATATGTGTTATTTATTTTGTATTTAAATATATTATATGTCTATGTAATTTGGATCAATTTTGAATTAGATTTTTATAATTTTTTTTAATTAGGTTTTTACTATCACCCCCGTTTATAATTCTATCAATTTAGTGTTAACATAACAAATGACTTATTTATGTGATAATAAAAAAAGTTGACGTGGTGTCTAAATGACATAAAAATTGCTATCTCATCAAATTTTGGCTCAAAAAAGTGCATAAAAAAATTGGTCATGTCAGCACTAAACTGACGGATTTATAATCGGGGATAACAACAAGTATCAAATTAAAAAAAAAAAAAATTAAACTATAAGGACCCCAAAAGAAGAAAAAAGATTATAAGAACCTTAATTCAAAATTTGTCTAAACTACAGATACTTGCAATATATTTAAACATTTATTTTATTAGAAAGAGCACACAACTATCAGGTATGGCTCAATTAACAAATTAAATTTTATGTAGAGTGAATTTTAAAATAATGTCATGAGTTTAAATATTACTAGAAGTACTAAAGACTAAGACATACTGAATCACTAAGTGATAATTAGTCTCATGTAAAAAATGTAGGATCACCTCATAAGAAATCATAAAAAAATAGAAAGAGCGCACAATTTTTGATTATGAATTATGTTCATAATTTAAATAAAATAATTAAGCATGTATAAAACCTCTCCAATTTTCTACATTATGGCACATGCATTTGGGTTCTCATCACTGAACATCATCAAGGCTTCACCCTTGATGCAACAATCGAGTTCGGTTATAATCGGGTGGAACAAAACCGGCTCCGAAACTGAATCCGATTCACCATTCTCTTCCTTACTGGCCACAATCTCCACACGCTTTCCCATCTTCTTCTTTAGTTTCTTCAACACTTTCTTCGGATCGATCCGACCCGTTACAACCACCCGGTGTTTCTTCATGTCCGTTGTGAACATTTCAACCCCTAACACAAGCAAATGAAAAATAACTAAGCAAAGAGAGAGAAATGATATCCACACAAATTCTGCAGAATGTAAAGAAAATTAAATTTAACGGAAAAATAATTTAAATAAAAGTGTTTGATTTAGAATCTACCAATCATATATAATAATTTGTGTATATTAATATCATGAAAAGAAAACAGAGAGAGAAAAATATTAAATGCCTTTACACTTGGAGATGGCTTTCGCAACTGTTCTCTCGCATGCGTTACAGTGCATTGAAACTTTGAATTCCACAACGGTTACCTGATTAAAATTAAAATGGTAAGAAGTGAAACGTAATTTTCTTTTCTCAGTATAAAACTGCATAAAATTACTGTGGGGTGCATGCTTATTGGTTTAAACTTTTAAATCTTACTTTCTGAGGCTCATTTTTCTTCTTCTTCCCCATAGGAACTCTCTCAACTCTCAACGTAGAATGCAAAAGCAATGCATGGAAAGTGCCAAGGGAAAAGTTAACGAATTATTAGGTAAGTTTTAATTGGTAACTGTACCGAAAAGCCCAGTTAGTTTTGGCAGTTACTTCAGGATAATGTTTTTTTTTTTAAAAAAAAATTTCTTAGATACTTTTTATATTTATTTAATATGTCATATTACATGAGATTAATTAATATGAAAATGACATATGTACGAATTAACTTTTTTTAAATTTATTTGAAAAAATAAAATAAAATAAATTTATATTTAATAAAATATAAAAATTACATATACTTGTCACGTCAGTATAGTATGACAAACTCATGTACTATCATAGAATTTCTATTTTTTTTAAAGAGAATTTTATGATATTATATGTGTATGCCATATTATATTAATGTGAAAAACATACATCATTTTTATATTTTATTGAATATAAAATATAATTATCTTATTTTTTAAAATAAACTTAAAAATATTTGACTTATACATATATCATTCACATATTAACTATTATTATATAGTATGACATATTATATAAATACAAAAAATATTTAAGAAATCTCAATTAATTCTTCCCCATGATTTTTTTTTTCATTAAATCGGAATATAGTTAGTATGTTTTATTTTCTGAATTACGGTTCTATCATAATTTTTTTTTTATTCTTTTATACTTAGTTTATGGTAGTTTTGACTTTGAAACATATGCATGTTCTTGCCAGCAGATTCTTTATTCTTGTTTTATTATTATATATTTTTTTTTGTGAAATGTTATTTACGAGAATTCTATGATATTACATATGTATGTTATATTATATTAACGTGACAAGTATACGTAATTTTTATATTTTATTTGATATAAAATTAATTTAATTTATTTTCTCAAATAAACTTAAAAATAATTAATTTATGCATACTATTCACACATTGACTATTTTTATATAGTATAACATACAACAAAGTATCTAAGAAATGTCTTATTTATTATCGAAGAATCTTTTTTTGAGATGTATTATCATAGAAAATTAAACTAACGCAGAACACAAACATGTGGGCTATTAAGCATATTATATTATAGTATATTAATGTATTATTTAAAAATAAAGAAAAAGTTGCTTAAAATTGAGGAAACATTCATTGCTAGATGGCATCGAATTTTCTAGGAAGGAAAGAGCACGGCGTTTATTTCATCACAACACTGGATCTGGAACGCATTGAAAGGGATTGCCTAAGATCAAGTCCTCCATTTATCATTCTAAGAATTTCAAACACCAATATGAAATAAATAAAATTTCAAACACCAAAATAGCATATATGCTTTCGAGAACACTCTAATAATTGAGTACTAGGTATTATATCATATAATTTCGTTCGTCAAATTTAATTTAAGACTAAATGGTTGGAATTATGTGAAGAGATAGACAATTACATGTTGTAAACTTTAAAACTGAAAAAAAACACACACACACACACACAAAACATATGACGTGGAATATCATTCACTTAAGACAAGATTTTTTTTTAAAAAAATTATTATTATTGGAATTTTTTTTGGTTGTCCAAACTTCGCCGGACTAATCCGAATTCGAGCCGAGAAGGACCACAAGGATAGCAAAACTCTCTTAACCGACGTAGTTGCATACTCAAAGCTTGAACCTAAGACCTTTAGTTAAGCTAGAATTTTTTCTTACTGGATGATCTACACGTTTGTTGGTTTATTATTATTGGAATTAAGACAATATCTTTGGACTTTCTCAGATTATATATATATTGAATTAGAAAATAATATAATTTAGGTGAATTATTCAACTATTTATGCTTATTTTTTACTCTTCCAAATATTTAGCGTACATAATCATATTGCAATCGTTAAACAATGTTAAAGTGCAATATTCAGAGGATCAATAATTACTCCCGATCTCTTAAAATATGAAACTTTTAACTTGTAATCTTATTAAGTGATCAGCAAAGAATAATTAAGTTAAGATAATGATTTATGCAGAAAGTAATTTTTATTTTATGTTCTGACTTCTGAGGAGTTGAAATCAATGAATTAATAGGTGGATTTCAATTATTGGATGCATGCATGAGCCTGAGCATGAACTTGAAATTTGAATTGTTTTATTGACTTTACTCATTCTTTAATTTTATTTCATCTAAAGAGAATGTGGAGGGAATTTGCCTTTGGAATTTTTATTAAGTCATGAGGCTCCTTAAACCATGGTGAATTAATTGTTGGTCTGCATGGCTATATAAGTGCCTCCTCATAATCTGTTTTTTCCACACAACTTGCTAATCCTTCTAGTGTTATAGAATTGACTTTTCGACAAAAATGATGAGGCCAATTCACATTGCTTTCCTTGTTACTTTTCTACTGCTAACACTTGATGTTTGTAATGGAGCTGAACTCCACTTGAAGTTGAAGAAGCAACTCAAGGGTTGTCCTCGTGTCCAAACAATTGTCAGAAACATCATATGGGAGAAAGTTCAGAATGATAATACATTAGCAGCTAAGCTACTAAGGCTGCACTACCATGACTGCTTTGTGAGGGTATATTTCATTATAATTTTGTCTTGTTTCCTATCTATTCTTATTTGAGTTGAATACCATTTTTTTTTTGGCCGTGACTCTAATGACACCTTCTTATTCTCGTATCTGCTTCTTAATGCATGCACTGTTGTAACAAGAAAGGAAAAAAAAGAATAAAAATAATGTCTCTTTCTTTGTCTCTCTAAATTTATAGGGTTGTGATGCATCAATATTATTGGACTCAAGTGGTGGAAATGCAACTGAGAAAGATGCCAGGCCAAACAGATCCATAGCAGGATATGAGATTATTGATGAAGTAAAAGCTAAACTAGAAGAAGAATGCCCAGGCCTTGTCTCCTGCGCTGATATCATGGCTTTGGCAGCAAGAGATGCCGTTTCTTTCCAAGTAATGAATTTTTAAATTAAGACTAATACGCTCTCTAATTAATTAATAATGTGAATTTATCTTACTATTGTTGTTTTTCATTTAAAAAAAAAAAAAGTATGCTTTGAGAGTTAGAGACTAATTAATTTTTTTGTGTCTTAATTAATATGTTTCACATGATGGGTTGGTGCAGTTTAAGAGGCTCATGTGGGCAGTGTTCCTTGGAAGAAAAGATGGAAAAGTCTCATTGGCCTCAGAGGCCAACAGAGATTTACCTTCAGCAGGATCCAACTTCACTACTCTCCAACAACAATTTGCCAGCCAAGGGCTGGGCTTGGTTGATCTCGTAGCACTCTCAGGTTGTTGTTTTTTTGCTTTTGTTTGTATTTTTATTACAACTCTAAATTCAAACACGGAACCATAAGTCTTAATGACGACTTCAATAGCATGAGCCATTTGTTAAAGAGAATGTTGTTAACATTTTTGCAGGGGCACATACTATTGGATTTGCACATTGTGTTGTGATTCAGAGAAGGCTATTCAATTTCACAGGAAAAGGGGACACAGATCCATCCCTTGATCCAGGTTATGCAGGATTATTGAAGGGAAAATGCTCATTCTCTCCTGATCCAGCTAGCATAGTAGAGATGGACCCAAACAGCTCTGAATCATTTGACAGCAATTATTTTTTGGCTCTCAACAAACACAAAGGCCTATTTCAATCAGATGCAGCTTTACTCACCAACCCACGTTCTAAGTCAATCACACGACAGTTTGAGAATAATCGTAATTTCTTTCGTCAATTTGGTCGCTCCATGATCAGAATGGGTGCCATTGGAGTGATTACAGGAAGTGATGGAGAGATTAGGAAGAATTGCCGGGCTGTTAATTAATTGATATGTCTAATTGCATTCTAATGCTCTCTTAATATCTTCAATAATAAATCATGTTAATTTTGAATTATTGATTGGTTAATTATGTCATGTTTAGAGTCTAATGCTAATATAATGTAAAAATCTTTGTATTACTATTAATTGAGGATATAATAATGATATCATATTCAATGCATTTGCGAGAAATTTCCATCTTGTTTATCCCAATCCATCACACTAATTGCTCTATGGATAGGTGCCAAAGGAAAATCCCAAATCAAAGAAAAAGATACCTATGAAAAAAAAATTTAGTGCTCATAACACTAAGAACCATTAGCCCCATCACTTTCAATCTGCTTGTGATGTGATACCAAGCGTCGGCAGATCCTACATTGCTTTGTCCAGGAAACAATCACAGGAAGACTATCTATTCGCAAGTTGAATTTTGCCCTACATAATTGGCAAAGGCATACATTGCTACTTGCACAACTTTATTTAACTTCATCAACAAGTATAACTGTGTAGGTGGTTCCAAAGAGGAAAAAGTTGTGGCCGTCATTTGAACTCAAACCTACTACAATTGTGAAAATTTTTTGTAAAATAAGAGTCATGTAAGTAGCATTATTTGTCACCTAATGATGAGCACATCTAAATCTGAAAGAGTAATATTATCCGTACATTACAAATACGTATTACTATTACACCAGCACACATGCTAGCATCTGAATTAAAGTGGATTTATCTAAACTTCAATTTTTTTTTGGTACAACTTAGATTTTCTACACATAATTTCTCAATCTAAAATCAAGTATTGTCCAACCCCTTTTTTTGGCCGACCAGCAACCGACCAGTATTGGCACTTGAAAAAAGAGAGGAACGTTCAAGGCCTGAAATGGAGTGCAGAGATGACCTGAAACCCACCATCAAAAGGAACGTCAAGGAAGAACCTTAAACCTACCGTCTTGCTTTCATGAAATGACTGACATGACTTTAAATAGGTCTACCCACAATAATGGGTTTGAAAAAAACAGGACCATTTTACAATCATATAATAGTAAGGAAGGTTAGCTAAAGCATTCACCCTCGAAAAAATTCATTCACAGAAACAAGTGACCCCGTTTCTATGAAGCAGAAATGAATACTGTGGATGTGTCATCTTGGTTACTCTTTGAGGATAGTGCAGATTCTGAAGCAGACTCTGGCTTCTTAAGCCTCCATCCTAGCATTGCTGCTGTTGCTGATGCCAATGAGGATGATGCCGAGTCATGTTGCTGCGATAAAGCTGGTATATATGGCCTACCTATGGTTGGAGACAGTCATGAAGATGATCAAGAAGTTGATGAATTTAGTAGTGCTGAAGATGACAGCAACTTCTGCAGCTCCACAATGTGGCTATCAGATGCAACATTGGGATGTATGTGTCCTTTACCTCTAGAAGATGAAGGAGAAACAAAGATGGCAGAAGTCGATATCAATGAATTGGAAGACAGACTATTTTGGGAGACTTGCATCGCAGTGGGGTACCCTTGAAACCTAGATTTTAGTTTTGTGAATAAGTTATCCTTGCAAGCTCTTTCTCAGAGCTTATTCTTGGAGATTGAAGAACATTCATTTAACTTCTTTGTATGTGAGCATGTAGATGTTTAAAGCCCTTCCAGCCTTAGGATTATGTGTTTCATTGTTGGTTGTCGAATACTTTTGAGAAACATGTAGTTTCTTCATTGAAAATGATATGGCACATACATCTTCCCTGATCAGTCATCAAATTCGGAGATGGGAGGATTGTGGATGAAAACGAAAAGATTTTAATTCAGACTAGGCCATCAAGTTAAGACACTTCATCTAAACTTAATCTGTTTTTTTTTTCTTTTCCAAGCAAAGTCAAGTTAGTGAATGCAACAACCAAATATCTGCACTAACAACCATGCCATGCATGGTTAGAATCAATCCTTTCAGTATTCCGAACAGTTGCAAATAATTATAGTCAAAGCAGACTATGCAGTACATCGTAAGGAATACCCGTTAATTTTAAAAAGATTGTCCCATTACCAGAACCAAGATTGCAACTAATCAAAATTTAAGGCTGTAATCCAACCAAGAGTTGCCCAATAAATGCAGGCTGTTCAACAAGATAGGCTACTGGGGTTAGATTGAAACTATAATAACATGATAGGAATTAAAACCATGATAAAATTAATAATTGTAATGTTATTAGTTTACTTAATAAAATCATCTTTCAATCCAGTGTATTCTTCTACCAACATCTTGAACAATCATACATGTGAACCATAGTAAGAAAGAAAATGCTTCAAACTTGAGTCAGGATTTTCTTGTTCCTTCAGCATCATGATGTCTCCAAGGATTGAGAGCTTCTCTGACTGCCTGAGCTTCTGGGGAGTTCTCCCAAACCCGCTTTTCTGACTCCAGAACAGTTACTTTGTCATCTGAATAATACAAAGCAAAATGAAACGAATTCAATTTCTTAAATTGATATCATTTGTCAGTAACCTTTCATGAGACCTATGTATTAAGAGGCCAATTATAAAAAAATTATTAGAATGTGAGAGAAGCTGTTGATATATTATGACATGCAATTTGACAGGAAGAAATGCCATAAAATACTATATATGTTAGTGAGCGCAGATGCTACCAAGCAATTGTTTAAAAGAAAGGTTCCCCCCCTCCCCCTTCTCTTCTAAACAGTAAATTAAGAGTAAAACAAGGGCCATGAAAAGTAAAGAAGATACAACTGTTCAAACTCCAAAATGTGAAGGTAATACATAAATGTCATTCTCAATATGCTGCTCTGCTTTAGCTTATACATGTTTATATAGATTTATAAGTAAAATGTAGATTTGTCAGTCATTTTATTTCTTTTTCTTCAAGTTGCTTCTTTTTTGACCAAGTCTTTTCTCTTTTTGTCTAAAGGACTTCCTATTTTCTTTGAGAGTTTTGGGAGAATTTCCATTCTTAGGCCCAAGATCTAGCTAGATCTGCGAATTGAAAGGTCTAAACGACCAAACCAACAAGCAGGTGCTAGAATCAATATCTTCAAATAGTTCATTTGAAAAGATTGAAACCCTTCTTATCTAATGACCATGACACTTTCAAAAAATTAATATTCACAATGCAATGGAGTTTTATGTTTAGCACTAATGTAAGTGATTTTGTTTTTCTCAAGATATAGCCTAGTTAGAGAAAACCAATAATCAGCTACCAGACAAATTGTGTTGAATTTGAGAAGTCAATATTAATAAGAAATCATAATCATGGAAAAAGGAGAAAGGAGCTTTCTCACACAGAAGCCAGTTTTGATCATGAACAACTCCATGGAAGCTCCAATCAAAGCTGACACTGCCCCAACTTTCAAGTACCAGTCCAGAAACTTCATTTCAACTGCACGTTATAACAATAGTGATGATGGCTAAAAATAAGAAATAAATGATAATATCAAGAAAACTTTCTTTCCATTACTGGATGCTAACGGCATTATGAAGGGTTGAAGACAAGAAAACCAGAACAAAAAAGCTTCTATCATCTAGGTCAAGCCTTTGAGACTAGAAAAAACTTGGCTTTCTATGACAGGATAATTAGGCATCTATATAGAACTTTGAAAAAAAAAATGTGATTAATCTTCAAAATATGTGATTAACAATAATACTGACAGAAAGTAGAGATTAAAGAGTGAAGGGGTTACCTTGACAGCGGATATATGATAGAATATGATTGGGTTTTGAAAATTGGTATTTAGATTGAGATAAAGAGATGAATTCAAGCATACCCCTTACTTTCATTCTGACCCACCCCTTGCTTGAGCAGAATTCAAGCACACGAGAACCAGAGACAAAGAGTACAGCATTTGATAAAAATCAGAAATAAAGAGATAAAGAGATGAATACCAAAACTACCACATTATCGTCCCAAAAGATCTGTGCAAACACTCAGTTCTGCAACAAAACTTCCCCAGAAGAGAGTGAAGATTCAAGAGGAGAGCATTATGTTTTTTTCAGAAACCACAAAGATATGCATTTTAATTAAAAACAAAAACTTTTGAACTCTACCCAAAATGCCTTCTATCATCTTAATACTGTCATTACTATACCATTCCCACAGCCAGCCTCACATACAGAAGTCCAGAATCGCATACCTTCGAAGTTTGAAGTGACGATGGAGAAAGGGAGGGATCCGAGAGTGGCGATGGATGATGGTGGGTTCTCTTTCTCCGGCACCGGCAGTGGGGTGAAAAGAAGGAGAGAATGCGATTGGGATTTGGCGGGAGGGAGACTACGAGAGAGAGAACCGAGAGAGGAAGAGAGGTATCGAGGAAGGGACTGAGAATTGGGGATTTTTTTTTTTTTTTTTCCTTAAATTTCATCGGCGGGTCAACCCGTCTCCGACCCATCCCAAACCTGTCCCAAACCGCAGGCTAGACGGAATGGGTTTATTGATCCGCTTTTAAATGAGTTAAACCCAAATTGACAATTTTACAAAAATTTAATCCAATCTTTATAATAAAAACCAATCTACTTGATATTAAAAAGAATAAAAAGTCTTTTTTATTCTTGTAAGATACACTCATAATCACTCAAGAGTTAGGTTTTGAATTATTTTTATATATTACATAAATCTTTGAATGTTCATTTCATCTGTTAAAATGATGTATCATTAGATCTCAGTTAGTAATTATTAATGTAGACTGTGAATTGAGGATGTGATGACTCTGGCAAGGTACTTAATGAAAATGATGTAATTTTGGGGAACAAAGCTTTTAATCATGTATGAAACGAAGGGATGGAGGGGAAGGGGAAGGAAAACTACTACCTTGTAATTATTAGTTGATTAATCAAAACCAAATGCATATGATGTTCCTACTTTTGAATCAAAATTGGGTTTTGGGAGCTTTCTGTATTCTCTAGTTTAGGGGTTATGTGATATGAATTGATTGTGATTAACAAGCATAAGATGCCATTGCAAGAACCTACAAAATCTACTCCCTATGGTTATTTGTTTATTTATTTCTACATACACATGAGGATGGAGATTTCAGTTACACAGTAGGGAATTGAACACAGTTCTCAATAGAAGAGCCAAAACCCAAATGACTCTACTAGTATACTTATCATGGTAATTAGTATGCTAAGTATCACATGTTAAAGTCTAGGACACATAGTAAACAAGGTGGGTTGGTGAGAAATCATAATCACCATAAAGAATTATCAGATTTTATACGTTATTCTCTCTCTCTCTCTCTCTCTTTTTTTTTAAATATTATCTGATACTAATAAGAATCTACATCATTCTGGTGGTGATTGTTGAGAAAGTAATTGAGTCTATGTCTATGTGCATCCCTCAGTTTACGTCAAGAGTGGCGAGGAAGCACCACACGGCAACGACTTCTAGTGTTCCACNATAATCACCATAAAGAATTATCAGATTTTATACGTTATTCTCTCTCTCTTTTTTTATTTTAAAAAAAATATTATCTGATACTAATAAGAATCTACATCATTCTGGTGGTGATTGTTGAGAAAGTAATTGAGTATATGTCTATGTGCATCCCTCAGTTTACGTCAAGAGTGGCGAGGAAGCACCACACGGCAACGACTTCTAGTGTTCCACCACTACTACTATTTACCTGGAACCTTCCTCAGTTCCTTCATCCTTGCTTTCTTCTTACGCCGCCGGTTATGTTACGCCTTAGTCCCACATCGATCACAACTTAATGCACTGAAGCAAAGACCAAATGTGAAATGAGGAAACCAAAATGCACACCTTTCTCGGTCTTTTTTGGCTAAGGTCAACGGAGTATGCCAGTTCTGTCCTTATCAATTGAACATCTGATTTTTATTCGATTTTCAGCACATAAAAACAAAATACGTGATTAACAAATTGATCATGGGAAAATACATGAAGATTTCAAAAGTAAAATAAGGATTAGTGCATCTGATTGTTGCTTTTTTAAAAAAAAAAATAAAAAATAAATTAGAAAGTTTATTTTTTTGGTAAAAATTTAAGTAAGTTAAAGTTTAAGAAAACTTACTTAAATTTGAATAAATAATAGAGTAGATCATACAAGTAACATTATTTTAAAAAAATCATCAAATTGGGTCCATATTAATTAAAAAAAATGGATATTTAAGTTTTATATTTATTTCTGTCTTTTTTTTTGTTTTTATAAAATTGCCTATCTTTAAAATTCATCCATTTAGCTTAGCACGAATATAGAGACTAAATTATCCAGTAAAATTATATAGTATATAACATAATTTCCTTAAAAAGACAACTTAAAAAACGAAATTAACCAAAGGCTGACAAGTTAGACCTTTTAATTTTTTTTTTTTCGTTTATACCTNATACCTTAACAAAAAAAAAAAAAGAACGTTTAATGCGTGGAGAAAGGAGTCATTCTTTTCAATATTGTACATTTGCATCTTATTTATACATCTATGGCACTTTTGAAAAAATTTCTTTTACTACGGCAGTTTTTTTTTTTTTTACTTTTCATGTTAAGTGTCGAATTATGGGATGTATTGGGGTGACGAATTTTCATTGGAGCATTGTAGAGTGTCGCATTTGGATTTTTTTTTTTTTTTTTTTTTTTTTTTTTTTTTTTTTTTTTTTTTTTTTTTTTTT
>QAOA01005666.1:600870-646028 GCA_003255065.1 Cercis canadensis
AAAAAAAAAAAAAAAAAAAAAAAAAAAAAAAAAAAAAAAAAAAAAAAAAAAAAAAAAAAAAAAAAAAAAAAAAAAAAAAAAAAAAAAAACTGCCTTAATGAAGGAAATTTTTTCAAAAGTGCCGTAAATGTGTAAATAAGATGCAAATGTACAATATTAAGAAGAATGACTCTGAAGAAAGACTAAATTGCCAGTGAATCTCATATAATTCAATACGAATAATATACTTCATCACACACCTAACTCATCATTCTTTGTTATTGTAGATTTAATTAAATTTCAGTCATAAAAATATTAAATAAATATAATTAATATTAGAAAGTAAAAATTAAACTCAAATCCATAATCCATGTATAACATTAAAAGAATAATAATAATAAAAAAAAAAACATAACACCTTGCGCAATATGGTCGTCTGCTCACTTCTTATTTCTT
This sequence comes from Cercis canadensis, assembly GCA_003255065.1. NCBI lineage: Eukaryota > Viridiplantae > Streptophyta > Magnoliopsida > Fabales > Fabaceae > Cercis > Cercis canadensis. Next base: position 601,306 of record QAOA01005666.1, read on the forward strand.
ATCAAAGTTGGGATGTTATTGTCGTATTCTCAGTAGTGATAATAAACCTTGATTGGAATACGTAAACTTACCTACCAAACGGGGATGTGCTGCCCCACGCGGCTGAAAACTTGGCGTGAAAATGCGTATTGGAGTTTTTGGCCTATCCATACAAAAATTACAAATGTAATGGAAGGACTTACATTTTGCTGTCTTCGGTAATTTTTTTTTTTTTTATATTTCTGAAAATTTAAATTTGAGTTAACAAATCATTATCTTTTTGGATTACTTGATACCCTTTAGGCTGCATGTATAGTTTATAAATCAACAAAATTTAGGTAAAGCTACTTACATGTTTATGGTATTATTTTTTATTAAAATATTATATATGTTTTTTTGTATAATTCAATGCCACATGATTTCGTATTAATATTCTTCAAAATCTCACATTGGCCCCACCTCCAATTTCTCTTTCCACCACCCACTCTAACATGTGCCTAATTTCTCTCTCCTCTGCCCACCCTCATTCCCTCTACAAAAATGGCTGCTATTGATGTCTCAGGTTTGTAATTTGCCTCGTCCAATTGAGGTTGTTGACGTTGAATCATTTTCCTTCACACCCATTTCAAACAAGGGCTCCGACAAATCCAATGCAATCTTCGTTGAGCAATACACCAATGACAAATACCTCCAAGTTGCAATTATAGCTTCTATGGGCAAAACTAAGCCTAGCTCAGATACCCTCATCGACCTTTCGGTAGTGATGACAATGATGAGGTGATAGTTCTAAAGTTTTAGCTTGAAAAAACCCCTTTTGAGAATAAACTTAAGAAACCCTTTTGCAAATGGTGCTTCTATTAATGATAAAGGGAGTCTTCAAAACTTGAATTGTACCATTTTTGCACAGGGAATGAAGAATGTGAGAGGTAAGTGGGGGAGAGAGAAATTGAAGATGTAATTAATGTGAGTTTTTGAAAAATATTAACGAGAGATAATATAGTGTTGAGTTGTAAAAATAACACATATACTATTTTGACAGAAGAATAATACCACAAGCATGCAAGTAATTTTATCTAAGTTTTATTCTTTACAAATTTACTTTGGAAATTGAGCCCTTGTGCTAAATGCAACTTATGCAAGTAAATAGATACTCTTTGAGCTCATCCATTAATGTTTCAATTTTTTTCAGCTTTTAAATGAATGCATAAATTAGATACACGATAGAATTTAAGTTTGATAGAAAAAAAATGTAAATATCAAAACGGAATGACTTGTAAATTATCCAAAAAAAAAAATCTAAAATTTCAACAATTTATACATATAACAAGCAATAAAAGGATTGGCGAGTTCTAGTGACGAAAAAAGTGGCGCGTATAACAGCTAACCGCTGCGATCAAAACGTTTCAGTACAATACCGCCAAACCAATGGGCCATAATCTCTGAACAGACCGGAAGTGGACCGGACCGGACCGGACTAGGTAGGATCTCAGTCTGAGAAGCTTCATGCGTCAATCCTTTGTCTTCAACATCATTCATTATTCACATTTACGCCTCATAAAATAAGCAATAAAATACAGAAGATATAATTGGCATCCCCAACCACTCACTCACCCTCTTCAAAAATTCTTATNCCGCTGCGATCAAAACGTTTCAGTACAATACCGCCAAACCAATGGGCCATAATCTCTGAACCGACCGGAAGTGGACCGGACCGGACCGGACTAGGTAGGATCTCAGTCTGAGAAGCTTCATGCGTCAATCCTTTGTCTTCAACATCATTCATTATTCACATTTACGCCTCATAAAATAAGCAATAAAATACAGAAGATATAATTGGCATCCCCAACCACTCACTCACCCTCTTCAAAAATTCTTATACTTTGTTTATTCACTATATATCTTTGTTGGATTCTTATACCCTTTCCTTTCTTTTTCTGGGGTTTTTCATTTCATGATTCTGGGATCTTTCAAGCTAGCTATACTAGAATGCAAGCAGCTCAACCAGTCAGTGATGAAGCATCTCATCATTCACATCAGGTTGGTTTTTACAATCTTATCTCTAAATATGTAAAGTTTGGTGCTTTTAATTCTTTTTCTCTTCTAATTTGGCTCCTTCATTCTCATTTATCACTGTAGAAAATTATATCTTCACTGCCCCAAGTTTTCTTTGTTCGTTCTCTTTTAATTCATACTACGGCCCATATGGTTGGTTTTCAGTGGAAAACTGCTGAATCTTTTTTTTTTTTTTTTCATTATCTGTCATCTTTTGGTTGGTCAGCATAGTTGTTTGATTTTAGGTTGGCTATTTATATGTTTACTTCAATCCAAATTAACGGGCTTCTAGTTTTAGCTTAATCTATTTAATTTTCATGAACTGGATTTCATTTTAGTGTTTTGCATGTTGGGTCGGAATATGGGTTTCTTCTTTCCATCCTATTGTGAAGTGAAAGATCGAGTTGACTAATCTGTGCGTAACTGGCAAACTTTCCAGACAGCATGTCATGCATGTAAAGATTCATTATTCTAGAGATTGCAAAAAGCATGCATGCCATTATTAGTAGTGCTGGGAAAATTTACCCTCAAGTTGGTATGGAAAAAAAAAAACTTGATTTAAGTTTAGAATTCCATTTATGCTGTTTTGGGCTAGGCAGTGCACTACTGAAGTTTGGAAAGTAAGAATCTCTAGAGATCCTTGAAGAATTGAAGTAGATGAGTCATTCATGTATCTGTTCTGAGTAATTACTAAGTTTAAGAAAGACTTCTGGGGATGTTCATTTTCTTCTTATCTAACTAGGACATTATGCTATAATTCATTTTATAAGGTACCGTTAAGTGATTTCACGTGTTGATCCTCCCTCTATAAACCAAGAATAATTCACTTCCAAGAATGGACGGTTTGTCTGAGGTTCATGAGTTATAATTCATGAAAATGTGTTGGAATGCAAATTGAAGTAGTTGAACTTATCTGTTGCAATTTGCATGCTTTATATGTATGTACCATATAATCTCTCGTACTTTGATAGAGTACACTGAAGCTGAATCTCTAGTACTAAATAAGTTGAATTGCATAAACTGTATGTTATATACAGACGTCTATCCAGATAAACAAAGAATTTTCAGATAATGAATCCAATGGGAGGCGTCCGGATATCTCACTTCAAATTCCACCTAGACCTTTAGGGTTTGGCAGCACTCGTGGTGGAAGGTTTCAAGATCATTCTCCAAGTTTCTCTAAAGGCATTCCATCACCAGGAGGTATCTTACGAGCTTTGAGCTTCAAAAGAAAAGGTAATGCAGCCGATGGTGAACGAAGCTCCCTCCTTAGTTCAGATCCTAAAACTGCTCCGGACAGTCCTAATATGGCTAATTCAACATCTTCATTGGCATGGAAAAGATGTACTTCTCTTCCTGTTACACCTGCATCAAATCTCTCCCCTTCAGTTCCCACACCCGCTTCTGCTAGGACATATAATGAACAGCCTAAGCCACGTGTAAGTTCTCTTATCTTTCATGGATCTGCCTTGTTTATGGAATTTTAAAATAAGGTTTTATGCTTATCTATGGTAATGGAAAAGTTGAATTCAGGGTTAGAAACTAATTATATACCTTTACAGAAAAGGAAAGTATGAAAAGTTAGATCTTAAATTTTCAACAAGTATTCATCAGAAAGCACGGATATTCATTGATTTGAACTCATGCTTAGTACTTGCTAGAAACTATGGCATGAGCACACTAGCATCACATTAAGCAAACTATATGTTGGCATATACTAAAATCAAGAAATAATATGATTGTGGTGAACTTCGTGCAGAAAGAGGTTGTTCGTTCTAAGGTTTCAAGGTCACTCTCTGTACCTGAACGGAATGTTGTTATAGTAAGATCTTTGTCTTTTCCAACCCATGGTGAACATGCACAAGAAGATCCAAATGATGGTATGTTTTATCATTATCTCTCTGTTATTGCTGTTCCATGGTCCTACTTTTTTCTATTATTATTTTTATAAATCCTTGCCCTTGAATAAATCTAGCCATTGTATAAGGTTTCTATGAGAAAAATTGGTTGGGTTGGAATCTAACTCCTGTCCACCTTGTGTGCTGTTTCCCTCCATCGCCTCAGTCATTTGTTTCAATCGAATTAATTAATAAAATTCAATTTTTTTAGTGGATTCTAATCATAGAGACAGATTCAAAATCATGACTTACACACTTCATTACATTGCTTTAATCTGGTAGAGTTATCTTGACCAACGGGCAAGGTCCGTAAACTTCATATGTTGACAATGAATGGGCTGACAGCAATTTGTATTATTATCAGATTTCTGGGTTATGCATGTCATTTTCTGAACTGTTGATGTGTTATCAACACTTGAATTCCGTTAATTCGTAGGATAATCATATAATTTCATACTTTTTTTTAAAAAACAATCTTGGTGAATCAGATCAAATAACTCCTGTGCCAGTAGAAGGCCCTGATGAAGAAATCCCTGAAGAGGAAGCAGTGTGCAGGATATGTCTTGATGTCTGTGATGAAAGGAATACCCTTAAAATGGAATGCAGTTGCAAAGGTGCCCTGAGACTGGTGCATGAAGAATGTGCTATTAAATGGTTTAGCACAAAAGGAAATAAGAAATGTGAGGTGTGTGGGTATGAGGTCCAGAATTTACCTGTAACTTTGCTTCGTGTGTCCAGCTCCGCTCAAAGGGAAAGCAGACAAGTGCAGGGTCAACAGAACTTGCATTCAGAGTCAATAAGGTGATTTGGAAGTCATGCTCTTGAATCAAGTTGCCTTTTACCTTTTCTTCCACTTGAGCATCATATGTTAATAATTCGATGTGGTACTATTGGTTTAACTGATAGTAGCTGTCATTTTTAGCATTAGAAAGCCTACTGATATAAAATTGAGTCAAAGCTCATACTCTCAGTGGTTACTCATTCACACAGTCAGTCTAATTTCATCTCCGTATATAATCTAGTTTCAAGCATTCATCATTAACATGGCTACTAACAAAGTTCGACTTGGGCAACTCATATTCAGAATAAACTTGTCATTTCTTCTATTCTAAAGCATTTAATTGCTTAATGATTCATCTTTTAGTCTTTTTTCAACTGTTTTCTGTAACTTACTTTTTGATTTATTGTTGTTTGCTTGGTTTACAGTGCCTGGCAAGACTTTGTGGTGCTTGTCTTGATAAGCACGATATGTTATTTTTTCTTCCTCGAGCAGCTACTGGTATGCCTGTTTTCTATGAGAGAAGACTTGTGGACAATAAATTCTCTGATTTTCATGTACTACTTTATGTCTTATCTCAATTGATTGTTTGGATGTTATCTTCACTTTCTAACATTCACTTCTAAGTTTTAACCCAGTAGGTTCTTGTTTTGGAAGTATAGAATTCAGAGCTATAAAATTCCTAGTCACATATATCTTTTACATTATTCACAGTACAACCTTATCTAACCCCAAAAAGTTATAGAAAATTGGGGAAAGGGAAAAAGAAGTAGAAACTACTCGTGCATAAGCAAGGCCAGATACTCCCCTTTCCTGACAGTAAAAGACAAATAAAAAGAAAGAAAGCTAGGCTGATGAATTAGGAGGCAGTATTAGGATGTCCAATGAGATACACCTCACAAAGAGGTGCTTTTTAATTATTTTTTTCTTTCTTTTTTCACAAATTTTGATGTCCAATCACAGTTGATTTGACATTATTGGTATTGCTTATTCCATTTTCTAGCTTCCTGACTTGAAGACTAGAGCAATCATCATATCAGCACCATTTGCCTTTACCTTGGGCCTCCTGGCGTCTATTTTTGCGGTCATTTTGGGTATAACCTCAGTATATCTTTGGTTTCTTTTCTTTCAGTTTTAACTTTATTAATATTTACTTGTTTTTTTCTTGCAGCAATAAAAGAATATATATGGACGTACGCTGCTCTTGAGTTTGCTCTGGTGGCTATAACTGTGCACCTGTTCTATACTATGGTGAGTAATAATGTGGCGGTTTCTAGTTATCATTTCCTAGGCCTGATTTCAGATGAGCCAAATGCCTATCAAAAACACATGCCACCCTAACCTCCTGAGCTGAGGCATCTTATTTGCATTGGTAACTGCTTTGTAAACCCCTCCCCCCTCCTTCTGTTCATTGCTGAGTTACAAGTTTTACCTTGCATGCTATATCCGCCACATGCATGTGTCATCATCTTCCTACATTCCAGGGAAAAAAGAATAAAATAAATGCATTGCTTTGCTTCAAAGATTCAAGGATATGTTGAAGGAATATAATTGATACACTAGATCGTCAGTTTCTATCATGTTTCCGTGTTATCTCCCACAATTTTCCCTGTTTTGTCTTACATATAAACAAGTTATTCTTCTTGTAATTAAAACTTTCTAAGAGTCCAGATTTTCTGTTGATTATCTTGACTGATTTTTAAATTTGCCCTTTATGTTTTTAAATTTGTTGCAGTTGCATTTGAATGCCATCTATGCAATACTACTCTCGTCAGTTTTGGGCTTTGGAATGGCTATGAGTGTCAACTATGTGTATATCCAGTATGTTTCTTGGCGATTTCAAGTCTCCCAGGATACTAACCCAGTATGAGTCTCCTGAAAAGAGAAGCAGGGACATGGAGTTTCTGTTAATCTACTCACATAATCGCCTTCTGTCACTGCTTATTATCAACCCTTATGTTTGTAAATCATTACTGTGATATTGTCGCTAAATAGCACGTGAAGTATATCAAAGGAAAGCAAGAGAAGAAGTTTATTCTAACTTTGTTTTGATTGAATTTTACTATTAAAGTGATAAATATTCCCTGCTATCGCCTGCAACAGTTCTGTTTTTTGGCTTGCCCGGCTCCATTTTTCATCTGTGAAGTTGCCAATTCAACATGATACATTGATACTAAAGACATTAGGCCTTCAGTTATAGCTCCGAAAGTGATGGTGGGAATTTTTTTAAAAGATGTTTATGTATAGTTTTATCATTTACAGTGACTGGGACCATAAGTCTTAAAATGGCCAGGCATTATTCCATTGGAGTTGAATAGGTTTGCTAAGCTAGCTCTTGTTATATTTTTGTGCACTATTTATACTCGTACTATTGTATGATACAATTTGAATTTCACTATATCTTTTATTTGAGTCGAACCAAAAAAAATTAAGTGAATCTAATAAAATTCAAATTGTGTCATTTGTGTAGTTGTGTTAGAGTAATGCAATATGGATCTAAACGTATACAATAATACTGATATGATGTAATGTTACATAAGAAGGGAGTAGCAATTAGCATAGGACTCCCCATTAAAAGAATCCACTCGAAGGAAATGCTAATTTGAACTGAACTATTAATCATGAAATCACTTGGTTTCTTGATTTTCTACTTCCACTCACGTGAGCTATGCTTAATCCAAATAGAACAAATTATGGACGTGAAAATAAATTCTTAAATGTTGAAATGCTAAGTGGAAAAATAAAGTAGCTCAATTAAAGGAGATTGGCAAAATATTGGATTAATAACAAATTAGCAGTTTTTTTTTTCTTTTTATAAATACATTATAATCGTTCAGTCACAACTTCACAAGAGTCATCAACNTCACGTGAGCTATGCTTAATCCAAATAGAACAAATTAAGGACATGAAAATAAATTCTTAAATGTTGAAATGCTAAGTGGAAAAATAAAGTAGCTCAATTAAAGGAGATTGGCAAAATATTGGATTAATCACAAATTAGCAGTTTTTTTTTTCTTTTTATAAATACATTATAATCGTTCAGTCACAACTTCACAAGAGTCATCAACTCCGGCCCAGACATTGAGTATGTAACTTCTGAAATGAGAAATAATTAGATGCCGTTTGATACACCAAATAATGTGAAGGAAATCTAAGTTGTAAGTTCATAATTTCAGCGGGAGCAGGTCTATGTCAACTATTTATCTAAATGTCCTGAGAACTAAATATTTTACAAGCATTGGAATGGTTATAAAACTGTCATAAAAGGGGAAGAAAAATAACCTACTTGAAACGAATAAAAAAGACTCTAACATCTCATATAGAAAAGCTTTACACATGACCTAACTACAAGAGATCATAAGGAAAATTTGAAAAAAATATATATACAAACAGATAATTTTATTTACATTTAGTCACAGGAAGGAATGTTCTGCCATCTCTTTTCAACCATATGGTGGAACGAGTTTTCTTCACATTGTCTGCGAAAAGTACATGCCTGCAAGCAAAAGGTGCATATCAGAAATGGACTACCATAGATACTAGTAGACATAATCATATTTTACACATTACATTAGATTAAAGCAGACTACTCATCATCTAGTGGATGAAATTTTATAGTAGCTCAGTACAGAACAAGTACACCTTCAGAGAGAGGGTGAAAGAGAAATAAAGCACAGAAATTTCCTTAGCAAGGAATTGGCTACAATATGCACCCTCGTTAGATTAGAACACTCCACTAATAACATTATTTCTTAGCAGAGGAAAAAAAATGCGTGGGAAAGACAATCCAACCTTTCATATTCCAGCTTCTGAGTAACTATGCCATTTAATAACAGCTCTGAACTATATACTGCTGCCCCTGCAGGTGCAAAATTTGGTATTATTGATTTTGTATGTATGATAGATTGTTAAATCCACATAAAGATGGTTCCTTACCCTTCTCAAGAAAAGGTACACAGGTGGCATAATCTTCTTCACAAGTTAGGACCAACAGATTATCTGGAATTTTATCATCCTTCAAAGCAGATCTGCCAATTCTCTCCACTGCCTGAGAGCACGCTTACCCGAAATCAGTACTTAAGTACATAGATATTGTTTAAGTCATGACGGCACTCAATATGTTATATTCCCAAAAACTACTTTCGTTTTAGGCCAACTTATTTCTATTTTTAAAGCCCTACGGTCAAGCCAAGCCAAGGTCCAGTAACACTCTTGATTCAGGTTATTTAGCTAACTCTGGTACTTACAAGCAGACTGTAATTCTATTGTAAAAGGTAAGTGACTCCCTTCTCTTAAATCAGTTTTGGTATATGACAAGTGATAGAATTCTTCTTATACTATCTATCTTCCTCCCTTTCCTTATCTTCCTTTTTCTGGTTATTTCCTGTGAATTAAATACCTTTCAGCGTGATATTATTGGTAACTAATAAATTAAAATAATTCCAACAAAGTGATCAAGGAAATGTGCTTGCTTGTTTAGTGAATTCTTCACAGAAGATCACAGAAAAGAAGGACTACTCAAATTCCAATAATACAGTTTTCTGTTACCACAGGAACATATTTTCGGTAAGTATCCTTAGAAAGCTGCATACCTGGCCCTGAACTGCTTTAACTAAACTTGAAATAATCTCTCTACTAGGTTTAGTATTTGGAGTGATGAATACTCTTCGACCCTGCAGATAATTATTGTCATTGATGAAAAGCAAAAAGCAGATAACGCATCTGTTGCGTACTAAAAAAATATTTGTGCTAGAAGTTCCTTGAGGGTAATTCACCCATTACCTCTAAAAGTGGATGCCGGGATGCACGTGCCAGTGACACAGGCATACTGAAGCCAAACTCCTTTTCCTTTTTGGAATCCCTCAATATGTAATTTTTTTCATCAATAAAACAACTAGCTTGTCCACAGCTCTCAATCCATAAGTGTGTGACCACTGGTTTACCAGAGGCAATAGCTACTAACATATTCCTTGTACGCACAAATTGGTCTGCTATGAAGTGTGTTGCATCTGTAATGGAGGATGCTACAGAAGCTCCAAGCCGTGCTAGAATCTGTAATAAGTTCAAGAAACAGAATATGATTAAAACCAGACTGCTTATCTCTAATTGCTGACAATAGTTTATGGAAAATCAGATATTACCTTCTTCTGAGGCTTAACTATATCTTCATCCAAGTGGTTGCTGTACAGAATTCGAACATCATTCATATCCCTCCTCTTCCTTGATGGTGTAGTAGGTTCAGATCCTGTGGCACTTAAGCTACGAAGTTCTCTACGGAGTTCTCTATGGGGTACTTTGACAAGGCATGATGTAGAAAGATTTCTATTGCATGACTGTTTGTAATAATCATCACCCATACAAACAGGTGACGCATCATTTACCGGTGTCTTACAACCAGCTGGAGTCACAGATGCCGAGCCAGATGACTTGTATCTCTCTGTTGGTGATTCATCCAACCTGGTGTCTCCAAAACTTTTAGCAGACAACAGGAAATGTGCACCATTCTTTCTATCAGATTTTATATTGGCAGCAGAACAAATATGAGTATCACATGCATTTGGTTTTTCTGAAATTGACTGGGATATTTTTCCTTTGTTTTGGTCTATAGAAGATATAACTGAAGCACTTTGAGTGTGGCTATTCACATTTGATCTGATAACATTTCTAGCATCAGTCTTTATTTTCCTGTTCTGCTCAGCGGATTTTGCAATATCTTCAGACTGTACAGATTCCTTAACTGGACCACCTAATTTCTCAGATCCTTTATCATAACTTGACAACTTCCAAAGGGATCTTCTTCTTCTAGGACAGTCCACCGTATCTATTTTAGCGCCATTATTATCACAACTTAACTTTGAAGGAAATTTAGTATTTTCGTCTACTCCAAAGTCATCAGAACACACCATAGCAGGTTTAGGATCCAATGCCTTCAACACCTGGATGCCAGTGCCACTATTTCTTTTCTCAAGGGAAACAACCTCTCTATCCTCTTCTCTAAAATTTCTGGATAGTCTCGCAGGCTTCATTGATTGATTTAATGCCGAGGATTGTCTAGTTCTATAAGCAACTGGTGTAAAATCACCAACTCCACCTTGTCTTTGCCTTTTGTCAACCAACCTCCGATCACTTCCGCTTTCATTGACAATACAATTATTTAACTTCTCAGTTGGGTGTCTTTTTGAGGCTCCTGCTGACTTTCTTTTCTTACTAATCAGTGAAGGCATTTCACTGGCATTTTCACTAGCAGTGGAGGTTAGATTGTCGTCCACTTTTAACTTACTCCTCTTTGATCTTTTCATCAGAATGTCCCTTTCACACAACTGCCTGGTCTCTTTAGTACGTTTCTTTTTCATTTTCCTGTCACACTTTCCTGAATGTTCCTTTGAAGTAATTTCCATTGTTTTTTGTGCAGAAGAGTTATTAAGTTGATCTGTTAAACTGCTCTTAGTGACATGAGCGGCATCATTAGCATCATGATTAACAATGCCCTCACCATTGCATAACTCTTCCATAGCTTCAGCAGCCATTTGAGTATCTAAACCAACACCTAACATTTCCAGTGCATCTGTTGCAGTAGCATTAGGTTCCATCTGTCCTCTATAGGAATCAACATTAGCTTCCAATTCATTGACAAGATTCCTTCTTGTTTTTGCTGCTGTTTCTTGTGCAGTATTATCCCTTACTTTCAGATTATGCAATACTAGTCTTGAATCAGAATGAACAGCACTCATTCTTTTATTAGGGATACTTAATTGTTTCTCACCATCCTTGAGTCTGCTTCCTTTGATATCCTGAACCTGTGGACACGACTTCCACCTGTGGCTTTCACTCCCAAAAATATCTTCCCTTCTCCTAATGAGTATATCTCCTCCACATTCATCCTCACGGCTGTCATCCCAGTCAAAAACCCCAGTTTTTACAGATTTGCCTTTATCATTTGCTTTCTTGGCCATACTTTGTTGCCCCTTTGTACTGGGAAGAGATTTTGATTTTTCCTGCATGTTCTTACCATGATTAGCTTCTTGATCAAACTCAATCAGATTATCTTGAAGAAACCTCTCTACAAAATCAAGAGCATTGGCCTGTGAAAACTCCCCGGGTTCTTGAGAGTTAACATAACTCAACCCTGCCAACTCATTATCATAGATAGACAAGTTAGCCAAGCCTTCTCCATAGATATCGTTGCTGTTAAGAGAAGGTCCTTTGTTTTCAGTTGGTAAATCATCATCGAAAAGTTTTCTCACTGCTGAGCTGGCAACCTTGCACTTATTTTTGTTCCTGAATCCCTCCATTTCCTCACTGCATTTCCCATGATCAAATTCCCTACCTTTCTCTGAACCTACAAGAAAGGATTCCCTGTCATCCTTTACAGTAAGTGGTTCCAGAGACTGACTTGTACTCATGATAGACTTGGTCTCACCATTATTTTTTTTCAAAGCCACCATATTGCGAATGGCAAGAGCAGATTCCCGCAAAGATTCTACACGGAGATAAGTAAACGGTGGAGGCATTTGACCTGAAGATAATGAAATTAATATTACTAAGGGAAACAAAAGATAAACAACCAAGAAGCAGATTTTCATGAAGCATAGATGAACAGGACAAGATCTCATAAAATTGATCAACCTTGAATTTTATTTCATCCTATAATGCAATTGAAGACAATCACACAAAAGTCTGGTATAAAATACTGTAGAAAACAATCAAGCATGAATAATATTCCCCATGAAAGAAGTCACAAGCAACTAAGAGAAAACATAGTCATCACAGGCAACTGAAAACAAAACATTCCCCAAGGAGAAATCTAATGTTAATCCAAACATCAGGATATATAAGCCAACTTTTATTCATAATGAAAGAATTGAAATATTAAACATGGTCCACATAATTATTGCAATTTACTAGCACCTTCACAATTGATGCATTGATAAATTAGTAAATAAATGCATGAGAAACTACTAACACTTTGTTTACTCTATTCCCTTTTACCTATCCATTATCCAGTCAATGTATCACTTATATGGTAGACATGAACTGAATAGTTATAGATTTACATACAGTCAAACAGTTGGCAAAGGACTCACCTGAACTGGTCTGTTCATCAGTAATAGCATCAGTTTGCTCCGATACTTTCTTCTCACCATGTCCGCAAAAAGGTTCACACTGAATCTTCTTGCTATCTGCTGATTGAGCACTGTCTTTGCATTGAGGATCATCAGTAGACAGCTCATCTATGTTCTCCAAAATTTCAGTTCCATCTGTCCCTTCACTATCACTGTCCACGGGAACTCCTTCATCAATCTCATCAAATAATTGAGTATTAATATCCTCAATACCATCAATATCATCCAAGACCTGAGTTTCACCGGCAATATTCAAGATCTGTGTTTCATCAGCAAAATGCACCTCTTGGGTTTCTAATGCATCTTCAACTGGAGCATTGTCATATAAAGGCAGGGTGCTCTCCAAAAATTCCCATTCATTATCACCCCCAGCATCATCTTGCTGACCTGATATCAAATAAATTCCACAAAGTATATCAGATTTCATGTAAACACGAAAATTTTCTTACACATAAATCAATGGACCTAAATCATATAATAACATTATGGAACAGAAATAGTAAGAATCCTTAAATCAAAAAGAAATAGAGAGTGATCCACACTATTTTATATCAAGACAAAAAAAGAAAAAAAAAATTCAGCTCCAACTATCACCGGAATATAGTTACTTTATATATATCCTTCATGCATGTGAAAATTCCAGATTCCTGCCTCACAGAAATTCCTTTCATATTGTAACCACATGATACCTTATCACTCCAGAATAACTAGAGCATCATACACACTCCGATTCCTTAAAAAAAACCACAAACTTCGATACAACTCCCCAGTCACAGAACTATCTTCAACACCACGAACACAAGTTCAACTTTTCTATGTCGTCACCAGTTTATCCTTAAAAAAAAAAAAAAAAAAAAAAAACTTGAATGCAATCCCTAAGAACTGAAGATCCTGAATGGAGAAAAAATCAAATACTACGAACAACTAACCAGGAGATGAAGACGGTGATAACTGGCTGTCAAATGGCTCAGTAAAGTCTGCAGGTTTACGATCATTGTCACCAAGAGAACCCATTTGATTGATCAGTGAAGAATCGCAGACATATGAACACGAAACCCTAACAAAGAAGTGAACTTTTTCACTGAATGAACTGTAATACACGAGAATCAAGACGAGAAAAGAAGAAAAAATTAGCGAAATTGGTCAAAAAGGAGTGCTACAAAATCATCAGAGGCGATCGGGAAGGTAAGGTGCGCCTGTGGGGCGTGGAATTTGGAGGCAAAATTAGGGGTACGCACTTTTTTTTTGGAGGGAAAATTGATCCTGTTATGTACGGATTTCCCGGGCAGAATATATGACAGATATACTCAGAATATAAAAATATAAGACTGGAAAATTAAGTCAGCAGTAGGGCATTTGGTCTAGTGGTATGATTCTCGCTTAGGGTGCGAGAGGTCCCGAGTTCAATTCTCGGAATGCCCCATTGTTTTGTATATCAGTTTTTATATACCAATAAATAATAAAAAGTGAAAAACTACATATATAAGAACACAGTTGGGACTTGGGTGCTCACTGTCGGATTAAAGACTTTAATATTGTACTTTTTTATCTTAATTCCATCAATATTGTAGTTTCTAAACTATTTCTTTCATTACAGCACTTTTGATTTCTTTAATATTTTTTTAGAAGTAAGAGAATATCGCCATTTTATTTTTCGGCACAAAATAAGTGTCAAAAAATGACTATTTGCGGCATTCAACAATTGCCAAAAGGTCAAATTGGGGCACTCAAAAGGCTAACTTGCAGCACTCAAGCTTCCAAATTGAGGCACTCATCAGTTTTTGCTAATGGCCAAATTGCAGCACTCTACTAAAGGCGAAATTGCGGTAGTGTCCCAATTTCGCATTTTGCCAATATGCACTTCTTTTTGAACTTCGGTTTGATCACCATGAAATTCCATTGGAAAAAATGAAAGATGGGATGGAAAAAGAAATCATTTTAAGTGATACATTCTGGAAATGTTAGTAATAGCTTGTTTTAACTTTCTACAAACCTATGGAGATTATTTGCGTTTAGTACTACTGAGAATACTGATGCATATTCACCTAAAATTTGTGCTCTGTTCTTACATGGCATATAATTTCTTCTCTCTTCCATGTTTTAACACTTATATGATTGTAATCATAGGTGAGGAAGCTGGAAAAATCATTTGTAAATTATTGGTGTAGAAGAGGATTGAAGCCACTTAGTCACAAGCTATTGCCAGATCCCACGGTTTATGTGAAAGAGCAACCTTCTCCATAAACTCAAGCAAGTTTTTGTTATGTCCAAGAGTCAGTGTAGAAAGAAGTGCATAAAATGTCAATTTTTTGTTAAATTATATTTGACATTTCATTTCATAAAATGAAAATTTTGAGTAGGAAAAGTTTAATTTTTACCCTCACAATTAGCCCTTTTTTGGTAACTTTTCACAATAATGCTTGTAGATAACTGAATCACTAATCGATACACAGGTGATGAAAATTCAAATAACCATCAATTTACTTAAAACAGGGGACTTTTAATATACTGTCATTTATTACATGAAAGGATTTGAGAAACATTAGTAATAATATCCCAAGCGTAATGCACAAGTCAGAATTTAATGGGCACTGGGAATTGTTTTGTGAAGCTGGTGCTGGCCATGTAGCTTCTTTGTTTTTTTTATTTTTTAAAAAAAAAAATTTAACAATAAAATATAAATACTTTTTATATTCTTTTCTGTGTCATTTTTACTCTAATTTCAACTTGAGAGACATCTAATTAGGCATTAACCCATAATAACAGTATTTTTGAAAGAAGAAAAGTAGTAAACAGATCTTCCCAGTTTCATTTTAGTTTTTATCTTTATACTCATTTACACTCTTTCTAAGTATATTACAAAATTTGATAGATCCAAAAGAAACAATTTATAACCTTCAGATCACGTTTTATACCACAATTCTTCAATTTTCAAGTATCGTGTGGAAAAAATTGGCATACAATCTGAAATTTAAGATAAAATTTACTCAAAATAATAACTAATTAACATGCTAATTTTAATTTTGACCTTATGTACAATAAAATTATAATTGATCTTTGTAGATACCCGGTATTTCGGCCCATAAGCCATTAGGCCCATTCGTCGTAAAACCCATATCCGTAAAATTGTCCATGACCTTTAAACCCCAAAACTCCTCTATAAATAGTCTCTGCAAGACAAGTATAAAGACTTTTGATTCAAGATCAATACATACATTCTGATACCTTGGGCATCGCTAACTTAAGCATCGGAGTTCGGGTACAAACCCTTGACTCTTGACTTTTTATTGTTTGTAGGTAGCACACCATCAAACCTTTCCTCCCACTCCAAATCAGGCATCGTCAATCTTGATCCTGAGATGCTGCCCATTTGCAAACTTGCTTTCAGCTTTAAGCACAGGTAATAAAGAAATTGAAGGAAAATGCGGAACTAGGACAGTGCCGCAATTTGGCCTTAAGCGGAAGCTGTTGAGTGCCGCAAATTGACTTTTTGAGTGCTACAAGTTGGCAGTTGAGTGCCGCAAATAGCTATTTTTTGACACTCACTTTGAACCAAAAAATAAAATTGTGACACTCTATTGTTTACAAAAAAATATCAAAAAAATTAAAAGTGCCGTAATAAAAAAAATAGTTTAAAAATTATCGCATTGATAAAATTAGGATGAAAAAGTACAATATTAAAATCTTTTGATCCTCACTGTCACTAATATTAATATATAATAAAATTAAATTGACTACATAATTTATTATATATTTGAAGTGAGGATACACTAAAATACTTTCTTGGTGAACATTATAATCTNACAACATTAAACACGTGTGTTAGAAAAAAAAATATTTCAAATTTTTGAAAATAAAATTGGCCAAAGATAGTGGACTAGTGGAATTATAAGAATGAGAGAAATAGGAACATGAAGAAGGAAAAACGGAAGAGAAAAAGTAAGATGTAGTTATTTATAAACAATTATTTATTTATCATTATTATTTAGTTACATTATAACTCAATATTTATTTATTCAACAATCTTTCGCATGAAAAAGTAAAAAAAATAAAAATTGTAAAGTTGCTCCCTTACTAATAATACGAATATAGATTAATTTTTAAAAAAGTACAAATATAGATATATTGCTAGTATTCCCTTCATACCCCAAATTTCAATCCTTCATTTCATCAAGTTAGGAATGAAAGGAGGGCGTTATTGGATTATTTGCAAAACAAAACATTAGTCATAGAAGGAAAATGATACTTCCACGTTATTCTGTTGATACTTTTTTGAGTAAAACCCTTTTTTAGTCCTTGAAAAATACAGTTACTGATAAATTTGTCCTCTAAAAATTTTCAGTGACAAATTAGTCATTGAATTATTATTCTGTCTGACAAATTAGTCCTCTGATACTTTAATGAGAAAAGTTCTGGACCCTTGTAGACCCATTTCCTAAATTTTTTTTCACTAATTTTGCCTAACTATGTTTAAGCCATCATTTTCTCATTCAAGTCCTCATTTTCTTTTCATTGATCTTGCCTACCGGAGGACTAATTTGTCAGCAAAATAATAATTCAAGGACCAATTTGTCACTAAATATTTTTGGAGGACGAATTTGTCAATGACTATATTTTTCAAGGACTGAAAAAGAATTTTACTCTACTTTTTTTTAGATTTGTTGAGGTATATAGTTTAGATTTTAATAAAATAAAGACTAAGTAAACCAATGTAAAGACAAAGTGTTCATTAAATCTTAACTATAAACTTATACACATGTAAAAATAATTTTAAAATTATATTATGTAAATTAAAATAAAGACAACCTGAATGTGGGGCATTCCGAGAATCGAACTCGGGACCTCTCGCACCCAAAGCGAGAATCATACCACTAGACCAAATGCCCATGTTGGTGAATCATAAAGTACTAATAGAATTATTAAACTTTTAATGACGGGGCACTCCAGATCAAAAACTTCTACAATAAAAGAGGTTTCTTTGATATTTTTGATATTTATGTAATATACTATACTACATAAGAATAACTAATATATTAATTATATGTGTATAAGTTAATTATTTTTAAGTTTGTTTAAAAAAATAAAATAAATTATATTTATATTTAATAAAATATAAAAATTACGTATACTTATCACATCAATATAATATAACATATTCATGTATTGTCATAGAATCCCGATAAAGAATAATATACATTAAAAAATGGCCCCACGTACAACTGTGAGCTGAAGATATTTCTAGAGTATGCAAATGGTAAATATTTTTCACCTTTTTAGAATTTAGAATTAGATACTTTCCCTTATTAAGCAAACCCATCCAAATCTACTTGAGCAAATGATGTTTCTGTGATGAGTTCTATGATTATATCATACTTGGTTACCATTACCAAGCGGTAGTCGTCCATACGTAGTCAAAGTACCAAGTTTAACAATGATATACATTTTTACATTTTGCAAGTGTCATCATTCCTTGTAGTGTCGTGTCTCGTCTGAAAAGTGAATTTATAGAACACCTAGCCTCATACATCGAAGAAATGAATGAAAAAAAAAAAAAAAAAGATACAAAGAAAACCAGATGACAGAGAGAGAAAGAATGAGTGTTTCTCATGGCTCTAGTACAGTCTAACATCATACCTTCATTCTATCTTTTTTCAATAGAAAGTTGAAGACATCCAAAAAAAATAACACAACAGATAAAAGAAAGATAACTTCTATAGTGCATAAAGTCTACTTATATAGCGTTGGCCTAACACTCATAAATTCATACTGCAAAATCGGATTCAAATGGATCATAAGCAGAAACCAGAAATGCACCAAAGAACCAGCACAGCATCCTTCCTTAAAGATGCAGCTAGAACAATACCAAAATGATAGACCCCAGATGCTGTCAGATATAAGAAAGGGCTACGGCATAGACACAGATATTCTATTCATTAATCTAATTACAAAAAGGCTGAGTCAAGGAATGCCATGAGGTTCGCAATTTTGCTTCCTGGCTAAAGAAGGATACATGAATACAGTAGTTCTATTCTGTATCCCAAAGCCTCTTACCCAGCCCCATCAGGAGGAACCAAAATAATGCATTGGTAGCGCTGGTGGATCAAGTTCCCAGAAGCCTCTCAGATTGCCATGTTCTTCTGTCAGTTTGAATGCAGGAATTTGATGGGAGAACCTAAGCAACTCTGCCTTGGGTATTCTCAAGGTAATAGCTGATCCGTCGTTCAATTTGCCCCTAAACACTGAATTAAAACCACCAACAATCTCCAAAACTAAAACTTCAATCCACAAATCACTTTCTTGAAGAACTTCGACTATGTCATATTGCCAATTTACCAAGTCATCTCGTTTGATTTCAGGTGTCCAGTTCCTATATAAGGCCCAAATTTCACCTTTCCTAGGAAAGATAACAAATACATTATTCCTACCATCAGTATCAGCACGAACCTGATGTGAAATGGAAAAGATGTTATCGTAAACATTGGAAATTTTCCTGTCAATTTTAAATCTGCCACAAGATACTGGCATTAATTTGTCTTTTTCCCATCTAATAGCATTCTCAGGTAAATTGCAGGAAGCAAGCCAAGAAATATGCAAATTAAGATCTGGGCTAGTCACAATTTTCTTAATCTGACCATAGTATTTTGGCAAGGCATCCTCATCACTATAAAATGCCCAAATCTGACCAATCTGAAACTTTTCCAGGGACCTATCGGCATCAAACTTGTAGAACTGAGGATCTGGAATTTCAACAGCTTCTTGGGTTGAAGATGAAGGAGCACTACGATCTTCAACATCATCATCAGAACCCTTGTTCTCCTTCACCAAATTGCTTCTTCTGACATTAGATTCATCTCCACCAGATGCCACCATGGGTTTCAATCTATCTGAAGAACTCATATTCACACCACCAGATGGACTAACCTTTACTTCCAAATCTTCAGGAGCATCAATCTCTTCAATATTCAAAGGCAAAGATGCAGGATCAAGTTCATAAGATCCAGTTGGAACACCTACTCTTTCCTGGCCAGTCATTTTGAAAGATGGAACCCTGTGAGAGAATCTGAATAATTCCTGCGATGGAATTTGGAATGAGTGATTACCTTCCTTTACAATTCGAGAGAAAAGACTCACAAAGCCTTTCAACTTAGCCAAGTATGCAACACATACACCCTTACCCTCAACATAATCTGACATGATTTCAACAAACTCAAATTCATAATTTCGATGAGATTCCACATCAGTGTGCCATTTAATATCCCAATTTTTAAAGAGAGCCCAAGTTTCTCCCTTTCTAGGATATACTTTATAACGAATTTTTTTACTACGGCCAGTTGTTTCACAAAAAATCAAATGCGAGAACATGGGATGGTCTTCTGTGATTTCAGTTCCTCCACGACGAAACCTCCCACAAGCAACCGGTAATTCCTCATCTACCCACTTAACTTCATCCTCATCAACAGGATCTGGTTCAAACCATGTTATTTCCAGCTTGAACCCAGGAGAGAGAACTTTTTTTATTACAGCGTAGAATCTAGGCATGCCTTCTGTTATATCATAAATAGCCCAGGTCTGCCCAGCAGCAAAACACTCTTCTTTCTTGTCCTTCTCAAAGTCACTGAACTCTGCATCAGGATATTCAAGAATCTTTGGATTTTCTGTTGCTTTCAAGGTTGGATCTGGTGCATAATGCTCAGAAGCTTCATCCGCCTTCTTTGAGCCTCCCATTGTCTCTTTTCTGCTCACCTCCTTGGTTTCCTCATTTCTATTGGGTAAGCTCTCTTCAGAATGAAGATTGTGTTCCTCTTTCATCTCTTTCTGATCATCTTTCAGATCAGCAGCTGAACCATTTTGATCATTCATTTTAGCTGCCTCCCCACAAGCTTCTTCCGCAACACATGATGATTCACTCCCCTTAGCCCTTTTTGAAGGCTTTAAGTCATTGTACTCATCGTCACTCCTGTTCTCTTTGTAAGAAACCTGCTGCTTTTGCCGTGCAGATCTACGGGGATTCTCTTCTCTAGTTGAATGGTTTTGTTCACTGAAAATACCATCCTCATCAGCAACCGTATCTTCTTCGGAATCAGTGCTGCCTATACAATCAGAACTTTCACTGGATTCTGCTGTCTTCTTCCTCCTTCTCTTTCCATTCATCTTTTCAGAAACAGTATAAGAAGACAGGCCTTTCTTCTTGAGAGGCTCTCTATTGGAATTCTCAGTATTCTCATTAGTTGCTGGTGACATACCTTGCACATTCACATTATACGCAACAAAGGACATAGTGCAATTTTGGCAGCGAAGAGATTTATTTATAACTTCAGTGTAATACTGATATTTAACAGCACAAAATGGGCAGACAGTCCAAAAAGTAGGGCGCTCTCCATTGGGCCCCTGCTGACCTTGCTGCTGCTGCTGCTGCTGCTGATGCTGAGGGCGTTCACCATTGGGCCCCTGCTGACCTTGCTGCCTAGACTGCTGTTGCTGAGGATATAAGTTTGTAAAATTGTTCCTGACATTTTTATGCACCCCAGCATTCAGGTTTGTGTAAACCTTCTGAGGTGGACGATGTAACACTGCAGGTTTATTCATAGAAGCTCTGCGCTTCATGTCATGCATAGCCCGTTTATCTCTGTCCATAAGCACTCTTGAAGCTTCCCCGATCAGCTTAAATGCAGCTTCTGCACCAGCAAACTTGTTTTTGTCAGGATGAAGTTGAAGAGCGAACTTCCTGTATTGCTTCTTAATTGTTGCCTCATTGGCTGTCTGCTCAATTCCAAGAATTCCATACCAGTCCATCTCATTACCAAACAATTTCTGCTCAGCAGAACAATGCACAGCACACACGTCAAGAATCTGAGCTATATTCTCCAGATGAGGATATAGTTGTTGAGCCTTAAGAGCTAATTTCCGAGCCCC
Source organism: Cercis canadensis (assembly GCA_003255065.1). Lineage (NCBI taxonomy): Eukaryota > Viridiplantae > Streptophyta > Magnoliopsida > Fabales > Fabaceae > Cercis > Cercis canadensis. The sequence goes on from QAOA01005666.1 coordinate 623,049, forward strand.
TGTGAAATCCTTGCTTTCCATCTTCTTTAAAGCAATGCTCTTGGCCCTTAAGGCCTCTTCTTTGTTGCAGTCCATCCAAAATTTAGATTTTAAAACACCAGGCAGAAAGTGCTTTGGCCAAGTGCATAGACAAACAAGCTACATTTAATTTATAAATGCTCTTGGAACAACTCAGCCAAATTAAATGCACTATATAACCCTTCCAGCAACCCACCAGTCCCCCAAGATATACAGTGCTCACATTCGGATGGACCCTGCAGATTTTGTATAACTTGAAACTATTAGATTCTACGTTGAGCAAAAAATATTTAAAGATCATAGGAGTCATTAACATTACAAATAGACTTACATACATAAAAGAAGTAATAAATCAGTAGATATGTTGGATGTCTTAACATTATCATAAGAGCAGTGCAATCATAATTGAAACCTAAGACAGATTCGTAACTAATCAGGTCTGATTCCATGTGTCTAAATTTGTCAGACACGACAAGCAGAATATCTACAAAAAGCAATGATTGATAAGATAAATGCTTTCTTCCTTCATTATCTTCCTTTTTTTTTTTTTATCATTTTCTTTTCTTCTCTTTTCTTTTTTGTGGGGGAGGGGGTTCGTTCAGCGTAGAGACCAAATGCCATTTATTTCAGTTCAGGCCACCACAAACACCAAAAGCATATTACAAATAATAAATGGGAATAAATAAAACCAATAAAATCATAAGAAAACAGATGTGGAAATGCTTCAATCCAACAAGAAGATCGAAAAAGCAAACCAAGGAATGAAAACCATTTTAAAAATCTATATCATCGAGAAACACACTCTGCACGCTTCTCTAAAATAGCACTAGGATGACTAAAGCGTTATATTAGACGAGCTTACGGTCAAATTTTCATGGTGTGAACCAGACACTCAACGGTAGCAGGCAAACAGAATAAGCTCTTCACCTTATACCAAAATACACAACTGCTCTCCACAAAAACCATGGTTTCCCATTTTCACTTTTAAATAAACCCATCACAGTGCCAAATGGGTAAAATTCAAACTCCTGGGCCGACCCAAAAATCACAAAAACATGGGCAAGAGGAACTAGTACTATCCACTTATCAAGACTAGCAAATAAATAAATAAATCAATAAATAAACAACATTCAAATTACAGGGGAAAAAACCCTAACTCATTTCCGAATAGAGAAGTGGAAAAGGAAACTGCGAAAATATCTATGTCAATGAAAAGCTTTAAACCAAAAAAAAAAAATGAGCAACGCCACCGTCAAAATCAAGGAACGCGCATAAACCAAGGCATTCATTTCCTCCGCAAGTCTACCGAGCGCGTTCAACAATTAGAAGATGCATATGGAAATTTTTTTTTAAAAAAATTAAAACCCTAAAAATGGTTAACCATTAAATCTCAAATGAAAAGAGAAGGGAAGCAACTTTCGAAGTGAGAGCGAAAGAGAAAATTGCTTGTACAGACCTGAGGAAGAAGTGAGTTCAGAGTCTTCAGAGTTGAGAGCGAGGAGGAGGGAGAGCCCACAGAACTGAAGAGGTAACGGGGAGTTTCTGGAAGAGACAATGAGCAATATAAGTTTGACTTAATTTCAGAAGTGCCACTAATTTTTGGGGGCAAAGATATGTCACTTTGTAAAACCTACTGTAATTTCATTGAACTTGAATGGTTGATTTGTTTAATCAAGCACGACTGCTCAATCTAACGGTCCATAATTTTTCTTGGTTTATTATAGGGGTAGCCTATTGATAACTTGTTGTAAGTTGTAACTAACAACATGGCCCAAAATACTTATAGTGTAAGCTATTAGTAGTGGGCTTTTATATATATTTTTTATTACAATTTTAAATTTCAACACAAACAATTTTAAAACCACTTAATTATTGACGAGCTTTTAGGGATGTGTTTGATTTTATTTTTAAAAATTATTTTTGAAAACTATGTTTAAAATTTTTTCTGCAAAACAAAAGTACAAAAAAATTAATTTGATAAATTGTTTTGAAAATAATTTTTAAATAGTCAATAACAAAAGACTTGAAGAATTGTTTATAATTATCATTGTTTTTATTTTCTTGTTTTTAAAATAATATTTTAAAAATAAATTTTTAAAACATGTAAATAAAAATAATCGTATCAAACAAGTTTTTTCTTGTTTTATTTTTTAGAAAAACAAAAAATAATTTTTAAAAATTGAAATCAAACAGTAAACATCTCTAGGGATTTTCGAAGGCAAAGGCTAGGATGTTGATGCTACCCTTTTTATCTCGATGTTATTGAGGATGCAATGATGCATAGTAATAGAACGAATACCACTTTCTAAAGAACCAAGAAGCTACTCGCCTAGTGACTTATTGGGCTTAATCACATGACCCAAAAGGCTGAAGGCCAAGTTAATAGTAATATGACACTTAATCTCTCCAATTTAGAGACTTGGGGTGTTACATATCTCCTTCCCATGAATCTTACCAAGAGATATTCATGGTACAGTTTGGTTTGGTTTGAGACTCAACCTCAAACTAAATCAACCTTCATTGGTTTTTGTATTTTAGAAATTAAACCGAACTAATAGAACTTTATCAAATCACTTGAACCGAACCACCAATTCTCGATCTGATTCATTTCAAATCGTCGGTTCACTACTTCAGAAAAACCCAACACAATTTAACTTTCAGTTGAAGGTCTAAAGGGTAGATGAAAGAAAACATTTGATACACTTATAGGTACTTTATGATAAGATATATATGTCATAGCATTTTTGTGGTGTAATTAGCAAATAATTCAGTTCAGATTCCACATATATAATCAACTTCAGGGATCTAAATTCTAAAGTAGAAAATGTCAATTATGGTAAATATGCCTAAGAATACACTTAAATATCATGTACTTTGTTAATATAAAAGTTCATACATACACACCCATATAGATCTGTTTGCTTAGTTCAAATGCTTCGACAATTGAACCAAAGAGGAAAACAAAAAAAGCTTATAAAACAAACCAAACTAATCCAATCGTTAATCTGGCTCAGTTCAAATTGATTGGTTTAACGAAGCTGGATCAATTTTATGAACACCCATAATTTCAATCTACTAATTTTCAATTAGATTTAAATCGATGACCTTTATACTAAAGTACTCCATAATCAACTGTTGAGATGTTCCATGAAGACATTCTATTTGAGATAAAGAAGACTGCCCACACTTTCCAAATTTTGTACCAAGTATATCACCTTTAACTTTACATGCTTTTTGAGTTTTAAAATTAACTTTTATTTATAATTAGAAGTCTAAAATTCTAGACATCCTATTAGTTCAAATTCTATGTTATAGGACTTCAACAGTAACATATATCTTCAGCAAACAAATAACATGATGTACCTAATGTACTTGTACCATGTACTATTTATGACTTCTACAAAACTAAAAAATCATCAAAAGTTGTGTGAAGGTGATGGTAGTACAAAATATTTTTGTAGGAGAGTTTGCATCAACAGGGACAAAAAATCAAGTTGCACTTTACATTTAAAAGTAAGAATGTCTTATATTTCCCATATGCTTGTGCGGGCTAAAAAGATCCTTCAATTATCAAAGTTAATAAGGGATGGGTGTCTCATTTCAAATTCAAGAAAGTATAGGGTCTGACATATATCAGCGATGAAGGGATGTGACTTTTCTCCAGATACAAACGCTGTTACCTTGTTTCTTATCTCAATCCAACTACTACCAGGCACTTTCTTTACCCTCTGATCCAGCATTGCCTTCCTTACTATCTCCGCTTCCTTCCACTGCCCACTTGCACAATACAAGTTTGACAACAATACATAACTAAGCTCTTTTTGAGGCTCCAAGTTCTTTAAATCTTCTCCCACAGAAGTCCCAGTTCCTAAATCCCCATGCGTATAACATGCTCCAAGCAGAATCTGACTTGAGTTGGTTATTGCCGTACTTGTCGTTGAATACTTACTAGCCAACTTCCTTGCTTCTGCTATGTACCCGCCTCGACCAAGCATATCCAACATGCATGCCACATGATCTATTCCTTGGGAAAGGCCATATTCTGACCTCATTGATTCAAAGATCATGAGGCCCTCATCTATAAGTCCCGAGTGACTGCAAGTCATCAGCAATCCAATGAAGGTTACTTCATCAGGTTTTAAACCAGATGCCACCATTTCTTGGTAAAGGCGTAGAGCTTCATTAGCCTTCCCATGCAATCCAGATGCAAACAACATTGTATTCCAAGAAATCAGATCCTTCTCGAGAATGCTATCAAATGCAAGCCTTGAATCTTCTAAATCTCCACACTTTGCATACATGTTAACCAAACTATTGCCAACATAGACATAATTATGTAAACCACAGCGAAGTATGCAATTATGGAGCATTTTTCCGTGCTCTAGTAGTGCTAAGCTAGCACAAGCATGAAGGACAGTTCCAACTACTAGATCATCAAGCTTGACAGAGTTTCTTGTCATGTCTACGAACATACTTAGAGCTAGCTCTCCGTCCCCATTTCTAACATACCCTGCGATCATAGATGTCCAAGAAACAATATTCCTCTCATGAGCTTGCTGGAAAGCAAGAAAAGCTTCCTGAGTATCTCCCATTTTCATATGGGCATCAATGATAGCATTCCAAGACACTTGATTAAAAGTGCTAAAGGAGTCAAATACCTTCATAGCATCCCTATGACAGCCTAATTTAGAGTAAAAGCTTAAAATCGAGTTGTTTACCTCCACAGCATAGCTCCAACCAGATTTAATAACAAAACCATGAATCATGCATCCATATAAAACATCTGATGACTCAGCACAAGCATTCATGATAGCACTGAATGTCCACTGATCTGGCTGATACAAACTTTGGCACATATCTTTGAACATATGCAAGCATGCTTCAACATTTCCACAACGAACATGACCCACGATCATTATATTCCAAGCAATTTCAACCCTTTTAGGCATACTATGAAACAATTCACGTGCCACGCCAAACTGACCGGAATTTGCATATGCAAATAGAAGTGAACACCATGTTACTTCATTCGTACAAGTCATCTCATCGAACACTTTTCTGGCATCAGAAGTATTCAAACACTTTCCATACATATCAACCATCGAATTACTAACAGGAAGAAAAGATTGGTATCCTGAAACAACAATTAAAGCATGAATTCTTGTTCCGAAACGAAGATCGCATGCGCCTGCACATGCATTTAAAGTTGCCGAGAACGAGAAGTTATCAGGTTTACAGTAGGAGGTTCTCATGTTGCCAAAGAGAAGCAGAGCTTCTTGGTAAAGTCCCAATTGAGAATAGCCAGTCAGCATGGCGTTCCAAGCAACAGAGTCTCTGTTAGGCATTTCTTCGAATAGTTTGCGCGCATGGGAAATTCTACCAGAGCGCGCTAAAGATGTTATCTTAGACGTAGTCCGGAACAGATCAGGGCGCATGTCATTCAGTATGACGCCGAATGATTCATAGACTAATGAGGCTGCTGAATGCTGATTCCCAATAGGAGAAGATCAAAATGCTTATTTCTCTTTCACTGAAAAAAAAACCAAAAAAAATAAAACAAAGAACCACCTGGAAAGAAAAGAGAATGGGGAGAGGACTCCCAACTCCTAAGTCCTAAGTCCTAACGTATAACTTGTTCAGAAGATCAAATCAAAATGCTTAAGAGAGGAGTTGGAAACTTAACGAGCACAGCAAAGAGAACACTGTGCTCATCTTCTTCCTCTTCTTCATTGCGTCGCTTGTTGTCTTCAACATCGTCACCAGACTCACCACCCCCATCACACTCTTCGACCCACAACGTTGTCCGTACCCCTGTCTCCCCTCGTTCTTTGGTTGTCGTTATAACGACGGCGTCTGCCATCTCTGCTATTTCCTTACCACAGTTTCTCCGTTTAAACTTCCAATTTGTGGGTTTTCATTCGTTGTTTGGTTGAAATGAATACGAGGTAAGGAAATGCGCTCGAAAAGCTAAGGGAGAATTACAAAAAGAGAAGCATAAAAAAATCTATTTCAAAAACAAAAATCAATAATGACCATGACTACTGTTATTTTTTTATTTTTGAAAGTAATTTTTTTAAATGGAGATTTTATGATACTACATAAGTATGTTATATTATATTGATGTGATAAGTATACGTAATTTTAATATTTGATTGAATATAAATATAATTTATTTTATTTTCTCAAATAAATTTAAAAATAATTAATTTGTACACGTGTCATTCCCATATTAGCTAATCTAATGTACATATTACATAAATATAAAAAAATATTTAAAAAACCTCTTTTTTTAAATTTCTTTTTTATAATTCTCCCGAGCTAAAATAATTACTAAAATAATTGATACTCGGCTACGAAAAGTTATGCGTTATATTATCTCTCTGAATTAGTGTAATTTTATTCTGAGGCGTCAGGGTTCAGATAATGTTATTATTGCTCAAGAGATTGTCCATAATATGCGACTTCGGAAGGGGAAGAAAGGCTTCATGGCCATCAAAATTGATCTTGAGAAAGCTTATGACAGAATTAAATGAGATTTTATCAGAGAAACTCTGCAGGACTTGGGTCTCGGCACTGATTTTATTAATCTCATTTGGCATTGTATTTCTACAGCTTCTATGAATGTGATTTGGGAGGTGCTGCTACAGAGGATTTTTCTCCTTCTCGGGGTATTCACCAAGGGGATCCCTTGTCCCCTTATCTCTTTGTGCTGTGCATGGAGCGGTTGTCTCATTTAATCAACTCTTCAGTTGCCAGGGGATTTTGGAAACCTCTCTCTCTTAATCGGGATGGTCCTCCTCTAACACATATTATGTTTGCTGATGATTTATTCCTCTTTGGGGAAGCTTCGTTAGAGCAGGCTAAGGTTATTAATCATTGCCTTAAGACATTTTGCGACAGTTCTGGGGAAAAAGTTAGTTTTGAGAAAACCAAAGTTTGCTTTTCCAAGAATGTTAATCATCTGAGGGGGCAAGAAATTGCTAGTCATTTGGGCTTTGGTGTTACTAGTGACTTGGGTAAACACTTAGGAGTTCCTTTGTTTCACAAGTGGTGCAATAGGGCCTCTTTCAGTTATATCACAGAAAAGGTTATGAGCAGGTTGAGTAATTGGAAAGCCAAATCTCTCTCCTTTGCAGGTAGGCTGACTCTCTCTCAGTCGATTATTTCAGCTATTCCTGTGTATGCCATGCAAACCTCTTGTCTACCTTCTAGTACTTGTAAGGAAATTGATAAATTAAATAGAGGTTTTCTCTGGGGTTCTTCTTAGGAGCATAGAAAAATTCATCTCGTTAATTAGGATACAGTTTGTAGTGTGAAGGATCATGGGGGGCTGGGATTACGTCACTCCAAGCATGTTAACACAGCTTTTATGATGAAAATAGGCTGGGGCTTGATAAATAAGCGGGATGATTTGTGGACTCGTGTTCTTCGCAACAAATTAAAGTGTGGTTCCGATTTAATTCCTACAGTCCAGGCTAGGAATCCTAGTTCAAATCTCTGGAAAGGGGTCTGTAAGTCTTGGCCTAAGTTAGAGGAGCATCTCCTATGGCACTTGGGGAATGGTCAACGGATTAACTTTTGGTATGATAAGTAGATTCATGGACTTCCCCCGCTATACCACCTGACTGGTTCACATCTAGATAATAGTGCCAAAGAGGATACGGTGGATCAATTTATTACTCCTGAGGGTAGTTGGGACTGGCAGAAGCTCTCCGCCTTGCTGCCTAGTGGTTTGTAATCGTATTGCTATTATAAAGCCTCCAAACACTCAAAATGGAGGGGACTTGGTTGTGTGGGCTCCATCCCATGACGGAGATTTTTCTATTAAGTCTGCTTATGAATGCTTGAATGGTACTGCTTCGGGTAACTCCTCCTCCCTTCTTAGAAAAATCTGGAAATGGGAAGGGCCCCAAAGGATTAAGACGCTCCTCTGGCTCATCTTTCATGATAGTCTACTCACTAATGGTACTAGATATCAACGTCACTTGGCTGCGGATTCGGTGTGCTCTCGCTGTGGCAAAGAAGCCGAGTCTATTATGCATGCTCTTAGAGATTGTGAGAAGATTATCCCTCTTTGGCTTCGTCTAGTTAAATGTAGGGCTTGGAGTTCTTTCTTTGCACTTGATGGTAAGGGTTGGCTCGCTGGAAACCTCTCTAATGAATGGGGAAATATTATGCATGGGTGGGATAAACTTTTTGGGCTTGGCCTACATGCGGTTTGGCAGTCTCGGAATGCTTTTTTGTTTGACGGTGGTGCTCAAGAAGGCAATGATCTTTTTTTCCAAGTGATGGGCAGGTTTAAGGAGCTTAGTGGCTTTTTGGAAGATGGTAAGCATGGGTTGCATGGGAATCCTAAAGTTCCCTCTCTTATTTCATGGCAATTCCCTGATATTGGTTGGGTCAAAGTTAACACTGATGGCTCTTTGATTACTGATACCCAGCATGCAGCTTGTGGAGGTCTAGCTCGTGATGCTTCGGGCATGTTTATCACTGGGTTTAAGTGTAATCTGGGTCAAGGCTCCATTACAAAAGCTGAATTGTGGGGGCTAGTCTATGGGACTCGAATGGCTTGGGATTTGGGTGCTCGGAAGGTGGTAGTTGAGTGTGATTCGCAGTGTAGCATTCATCTCCTCAACCATTGTTTTAACAGATTTCATCCGTGCTTTCCTCTCATTCAAGAACTTAGAGACATGATGCAGTGGAATTGGGATTTGGTGGTTAAACACGTCTATAGAGAAGGTAACAGATGTGCAGATCTGCTTGCTAGAGATGCGCACTCGGCTGGGTTTATGGTAGACTGGTTTTGGGAGCCACCTCATGGGTTGCAGCAGGTGCTTAGGGATGATGCTGCTGGTGTAGCTCTGAATAGGAGTATTTTACTGTAGTTTCTCTTTCTGTTGTTGGGCTTCTGCCCCGTAGACCAAAAAAAGAAAATTCTCCCGAGCTTCAATACAAGGTAAACGACTTTAACTCTCTTTTAAAGCGTGCCGCCAAAATCAGTAGATAGACTATAGCAATTAGCAAAAGAAAAGGCAAAAGTAATGAGCCCTAAAACGTCCTGTCGTTCAGGTGGAGGGAATAGCTGTGGCTTCGTTGTGGAAGAGTTGCTTTGTAGAGTTTGACTTGAGCTTTTGGCATTATTATTAGATATGAAATGTGGGGAACATTAGGGCAAACAATTATAGTCATTGGCATATCATAAAAAATTCTAATAGTTAAGTACTCAATACTTTATTATGAAAATTCCGTGTTAAAATTTCATTGAGAATGTGCGAAATGAGAAAATACATTACTTCATATTGTATAGTCCCTAATGAATAAAAAATAGTCATTAACATATCAAGAATAAATATTTTCAAGCTTATCATTTACTTAATTCTATTTTGAGATAATTATAAGTGAGGATCATTGATGAAAAATTATTTTGGCCAACTCATTTGTTCTATCTATCATTTTCTGTTTTATTTTAAAAATATAATTATCTAATTGAATTATTAATTTTTTAACAATATATTTTTCTTACCGTTTCTTTTTCCAGCAATAAGATATAATTTTTTCTTATTATCTTACAGTTAATAAACAAGTAAGTTCAGTTATTAATGGTGGAATGCAATGCAACATTACGAGATTAGAGTTAAAAGTGAAATTGAGTATGATATATATTATCTTGCAAATTGATTTCTTGTTTGTAGTAAAGTTGCTATTGCTACGGAACCTAAAATTTTAACCAAAAAATCAGCAATACAAATCCCATGGCCAAGACTTCGTTTTGCTTGATAGCTCAGCAAAGATAGATGTCCTTGTGATGTTTAATAACACAGAGCATAAATATAAGAAACCCCCTCGCCCCCTTCCCTCCTCTCTTTCCCAAAAGAAAGACAAGAGTGGAAATAACTCAAATGATAAGTGTTGGTAAGAATCCTCAACAAGCACAAGCCCCTTGTTTGTGTGTTTTTCCATTTATTTATTGGGAAACGAAGTTTCTTATTGCTTTAGAGATAAGTATTCTGCACTGAATGACATACCAAAAATTTGTTCCAGAAGATATTGGGCGTGGGATAGTACAAGTCCTAAAGCAAGCCGTTCACCATTCCAAGGCAATTCAAAGGGCTGCAGCTTGCAGGTACTCTGCCTTAAAACAATGAATGGAAACAATGCTGGCCCTCCTGCTTCTGGATTGTAATGCAGCAGCAACCAATCACTATGCAGAAACTGCACTATTTCCCAGCTAGATTTTCGGCACCATTGCACTTATCCTATTACATTAACAAAATTATTAAGAAAAAAAAAAAAAAAACAGAAAACTAGTGATGCTTGATGTCTAATAAGAGGATGGGATATAACTAGCTCTCCCCAGCAATCAGAGGGTGCTAAAAGTTAATTAGAACAACTTTTTTTTTCAAAAAANAAAAAAAAAAGCAGAAAAAGCAAGAATATATAGTATTCAGGTGACATTAGATATATCAGTACATCAATGAAACCAATTTTATTTAGATATTATTCCATAGAAAGAAACACTACTCATTATCTGCCGTTACTGTGCTTCACTCATTGAGCAGAGAACAAATCCTAATTTTTCCCAAGAAATAAATAAATCAAATTGAAAAGGAGGGACATGTAAAATGTGGCATGCAACACTGCAACATGTCAATATTCAATATGTATTGTTCACAAGTCAAAAAAGCTAGAGACACACAGTGATATCTGCTAATTACATTCTCTTAAACAATGGCACAAAGCATGGATGAAGTAGATTAAAAAACACACTTGAAACTAAAAATACATTGTAAAAGAAGATCGGTGAGACAAAAATTATGAGTTCCAAACCTCATTAGTAGTTTTCCAGAATTTTTCTGAAAAGCTCCTTTGGTGCTGCAAACGTAAAATGGAATCAAGGAAAGAAAATTAGACACCTAAACCAATCAGATAAAATTAAGTGCAGAACAGGCCTCTAGGGCAAAAAAGTACATTGAACTTGGGTTTAGTGAATTTGCACTCATCTTACCTGGCAATCCAGTGAACTTCTCAAACTGTTCAAATGCCTGTCCAATGAACATCTCCATTCCTGTAACAATAGCGGCTCCTGATTCTTCTGCTTCCTTCAAGAGTCTGGTCATCTTAGGGGTGTAGACAGCATCGAAAACCAGGGAGTAAGCTCTCAAAGCATGCTGCAAAAACAAAAATATAGTTGATTATCTTGCCTTCAACTGTACTCGTGCAAATCATGAAGTTTTTGCCTCCATGCTAAACTTTGACTATAGAATCCATCATGAAGGAGAAACACCCTGGAAAACCCTAAGTTAAATTCTCTGTATGCATTTGGTTTAGGTCCAATGTTCCATTTCCAATTCAAGGATAAGCACTATCTATATGCTAGCTCAGTCTTTGGCTTTTTGTTATGGTTGAATTCATCATAACAAATGAAAATACAACCCTTCCTTAGAGATCAACAATATTTCAGAACAAATAGACAAAGTCGTTGATGTGGCTTAGGGAGCATCTATGCATTAAGCTCATAACAACAACCTTAATTAACACAGATTAAACAAACTGAAGCTTGCTTTAGTATAAGATATGGTCAGTATCACTAGCCACTCAGGACTTCTTAAAGATAAATAATTATACCAGACAAGCAACATAAATTTTATATATTTCTTTATTCTTTACTATCTACTGTTGTATTAGTATGTTAATGAAGAATAACATTTTGGTTCTACATACACCTCCAGAGAGTGATCAAGGTTACCAGTAAGGAGTAATATCATTTCCTTGAGATTTACAATTGAATAACCACACCTTATCACAAATAACCACTCTGAGGAACCAAAGTGAAAAAGATTTTGCTAAAAGGAACCTAGATCAAATGCTCCCTTGGAGCTTCATAGACCACAAAATTCATGGTGGCCACCACAGGTAGGATTTTATCCTTTGCCTAATACATACTTCCTTGTGCATGATTAAACCATAATGAATAAAATCCTCTTAGTTGCAACAAGTTATCATCAATTCAATCCCTAAAAAGATGCATCACTTAATTTTTGTCTTTCTTATAAGCTGCCAATCATCCACCACAATGTCCGATTTCCTATGATGCCATAATATATATATTTTTATTGACCTACTTCTAATTTACCAGATGTGGCCAGGTCACCCTCAAACAAAATCACATTCTACAGGAAGCTTTATCAAGTTGGGAATATCTTATAAAAGTAAAAGACCAAAAAATTATAATAAATGCTGTACCACACCTAAATATCAAGGTAATGAAATATGCATTTCCAAAACCAATAATCATATCATATTTTATTGAGCAGAAGGCCAATCTACTTTTCACTTATCAGATTCAAAACTTCCATGAACAAGACCCTAATTGGTATAGCATATCAAAAGGACAAACCTTAGAAATAGGTGTTTCATCAACTTTTGGTTGCATTCCAATAGATGTTGTGTTTGCGAGAATCATACCATCCTCTGGGTGGTAATTATCTAAATCGGCTAGGGCTAAAGCATCTCCTCCAATTACATCAGCAACTTCCTTGGCACGTTCTATACAAAAATAACACATTAGTCCAAATCAAGTATGCCATGCCTGTCAGGAAAGCTACACAATTCATGCAATCTACTGAATTTAGGGGGAAGAAACATATGTCATAAAGCATGTCATACCAACAAATTTATATATTTCTCTTCTAGACCCAAAAAGTCTCATGAACATAGTTCTCATCCTTAAAACCAATTTCAGGAATTCATCTCATTTTCAGCTCCTTTCCACAAAACAAACTTTTTTTTCTTGCAAAACAGAAAAGTCAACAGGATTTGGAAAGAAGTTCTCTCTTTCTCTCTCTAACATAGTTAACAGAATATGATGTGTTGCAGGAGAATATAAATCAAGAGACTTACCATAGGTGCGGTTGGCAATCACAACCCGTGCTCCTTTTTCTTTTGCACCATAAGCAAGTGCTTTCCCAGCACCTCCGGCTCCAATCACAACAAACACCTTACCAGCTAATGGTGAACCAGTTGTACTGCTACCATGATGTTTAACTGCCAAGAAAATAATTCATTTTCATAGCACCTCAAGAATAATATTTGCCAACAACAATAATAATATGAAATCATTAACAAATAAATGTGACAAAGACCTCGTAGCCCATCCTCAATGGCAGAAATAGCACCAACATAATCCGTATTAAGTCCAATTAACTTTCCATCAGTTGATCTTCTTACAATGCAATTCACAGCTCCAATTGACTGTGCTCATAACCAGTCAAAGAAATTCAAGTATAAGAACAACTAATTAAAAACTCCACCAAATACTGATCCGAGATTGTCAAACATGCACTAGAATGTGACTTGATCAAATACCTTAGCTACTGGGTCAACCTCATCACAGAACTGAAGTGCAGCCTCCTTGTGAGGAATAGTGACACTGAAATACAATATGTTGAAGATCAAATTCTGGTAGGTTGTGTAAGTGGTTTAAACATCTATCACACAAAGATAGATGGCATGGCATGGCAATGATGCAGACCTGATGAAAAGGACATAATATGAAAGGAAAGAAAAAAATAAAAAATGATGATTTGATGACAAACTAGACATATAACTAGGGGTTCCTTAAGCATCAAAGCTAGGATTTTATTGTATTACATAATATAAAGGTACAGCTTCAAAACTACTGATTTTTTTTTCTCACTTGCATAACCTAGAATTGAGAGGATTACATAATGTATAGCTTCAATAAACCTTATGCTCCTCAGACCTGTATAAAAAGTATTAAAACCAAATAAAAATACACAAATATCACATATATAACTCCATATAATAGCTTGTCAAAAATATCATAAAAGACATGTAGCCCATCTAAAATCCATATCAGTAGAATGAAAATATTGAAGAAACACCCTCTCAACTCTAAACAGTTAATGTGAAATAACATAAGAAAAGCCTAAGCATTACCAGCTTCAAATCAATTAACCATTAAATGACCTTATAAAGGTTCTAAATCCTTACTGGATTCACCCAATGAATGCTTGAGCCTTTGAATTACCTTGATAAGTGATAACCCATTCCAGGTTCTAAAATATTTCTCAGTAACCTCAACACCGAGCAGGAGGTTGAATTAACAAACCCAACCAACATAAGAACAAACATTAGGCAAGCATTTTATCATTCACCATATGCTCTTTAGCAAACCCATGAAGGTTGACTTACAGAAGAAAAGAATCTAAAAATTGTTACCATGATGAAATGATAGCAGGAAAGCAAGGAGTACCAAACATTAAAGTACAGAAGTTCAACAATCATCATAAGAAGTTAGAACCTGAATCCCATAAAATCTGTTGATGAGTAAGTCCGGAGAAAATTGGCCAGGTCATCCACCAATAAAAATACATAAACTCCATCAAAACCAACTGACTTAAATGCTTCATTGTACAATATGGGTGATTTGCTGTGGCTGACTGGCTTTCCAATAATCCCAAATACTTTTGTATCTGGCCCCAGTTTTCTGAAATTGTATAGATACAATAGATCCTTAATTGTTGGTTGACCAGGAGCTGAAACTACTCCTGACTCAAGGGTACCAAAAGTTAGATACCCACCAAATTTTGCACAAAGTACACGTGAAATCACTCCCCTATCACCCATAACAAGCCCAATAAATGGAACCTGGAAATTTCATCAATAATTATATCAGAATTATTTCTTATTATATAAACAAACACAACACAATGATCATAAATTTCAGTTTTTCCAGTAAAAATTACAGCCAAAGGAGTGTTGTCAGGAGGAGAGGAGCATAGACAGTGGTACTACCCAACGGTATCAGATCCCTCCCCCCCCTCCCCCCCCTCCCCCAACACACACACAATAGGTAAGATGACACAGGCATAGTGCTTCAAGAATTCTTTCATCACTACATGCTTTTATGATGGGTAGAGACAAAATTAGATTTATTGTCATTGGCTGCAATATCCATCAGATCCTTTTTGTTCAAAGATTTATCCTGATGAAAACTTTTACCTATATCCTCCCTTGATAGAGCTATCTATCAATCACAAGAAATTCAGTTCCTAACCAAGTTTGAAGCATTTTTCACCATTTATCTTTATCCTACATAAATTTAATCCAATTATGTACTTAGTCAATAGCTCATAGGAGATGAAAGAAGAAGGCATTTGGACTTGAAATTTTGGTCAAAACGTCCTTTATTAAAATGGTATATAAAAAGTTTCCCATCTAAATTTAGTCACACAATCAATTCAGAATCCATTCCTGCATTCTGGAATGATATGTTAGCACAACAGATGCATTTACAGTGGACCAAGTTCATATCTGAGACTAGAACTACCATGAACCAAAGCACTACATACACGGCTTACTTGGGAATGCACAGTTATTTGAAAAATCCGTGCCACATCAGTGATGTCCACAGCAGTTGTAGCTATCTTCACTATGTCTGCCCCAGTTGCTTGTATCCTTGCCACAAGGTTGCCAAGATCCTCAACTGAAGGAGTATGCTCATAGTTGTGAGATGAAACAATGACCTTGGTTTTATTGAGTGTCTTCCCATGTAAGGAGTCATAGAACTCATGAGCAACCTTTGGAGAGGAAGTAGAAATACAAAAGTTTCAGCCATCAGATAGCAAATAGCAAATAACAAATATGGTATCTGGATTTATCAAATAAAAAATATAAAAATAGCTTTTGAAGCTTTGCTGTTTTTCCTTCCAAGAGAATTTCTTGTCTCTTATAATTTTGTAATTTTAGTTTCCTTTCCTCTATAAAATTTCTTCTTCATAAAAAAAAAAAAAAATAAATTATTTGCTTTTCCGATCCACCAACTTATATTTCTAGACATTGCTTTGATAATTAATATATAAGAGAGAAGTCACACTCATTCAGCATGCATATAAGGAAGGCAAAGCTTATTACTAGATCTTAGAATGATGCGATAAATCCAAATACTTCCACTAGAATTGCACAAAGACTAGAAATTAACCAGAAGTTGAGAGAAAAGAATCAAATAAGGCATTTTCAGAATATAAACTTTCAACAGAATCACCAAGATGAATGACTGATTCATAAATCATGGAACTAGAAAACTAAGAACATTACATATGACGAACAGAACAGAATGCTAGATGTCTCAAACAACGCAATTACAAACCCAGTATAGCCATATTTAGTCCACAGAACAAGAATGCATTATTGACCAAACTAAGGTACTGAAGTCAGAATCATTGAATATTTGTATATTAGAAGTATCATATCGGCTGAACCCACCAAGTATTTGTTCATTCGAAGACAATTCCTCTACTTAGTTCGAACCGTAAGAATTATTTTGGGTTTTCCCATAATAATGAAGCTAGTAATAGAATGGTATAGTTATAACCTTAAGTTCAACATCAATGTAATCAGCTCCCAATTCCATGGCTAACCGTAGTGCATCCAATCGCTTGTTTTCATCACCATCATACATGCCACCTTCCCATTTTGGCCTTGAAAAATATATAAGTCAGAAAAGTCAATTGTGGGAAAATATCCCACTTTAGGCAGTAATTTCCTATTATGAATACTATTTAGGATGAGCATAAACATTTCCCAATATTAGAAATATGGACAACAGTAAAGAAAAGTGGGAAGAGAAAATTAACAAAGATCTGCTGCGTCTCTGTAATGTTTAATTAATTATCAGAAATAAAGACCTATAAATATTGAAATTTTCAAATAACATGTTGACTAAATCATATAAGTAATAAAGATTACCACAAATATAAATTTGATCAGTGTCAAAATTTAATTGTCAACGTCCAAGCAAAAAATTTTAATCTATGTTACTCTTAGAAAGCAGAAGATTTTCAACACCACCAAGGGTTGATTACTTCTTTTTTTGTTCAATTAAAAAATTAAGGCCAGGTAGGACTCAGTGAATTTTATTTTACATTTAACAAAGAAACTAATAATATAAACAAAAAATTCTTAGTTAACCACATTTACTAAGGTCTTATGCAATGATACTGCATCAAATGGCATTGATGAATCCCATAGCAATTTCATTATTAGAACTATCTCCAATGTTCCACCATTTAAATAGCTTTAGATAGTTTTTAAGGTATTCCTCCATTCTATAGAAGATATTGAATTTCATTATCCACAATGCTCATATTGATAAACAAATTCAGTCTCAGCATAGGGCAAGAGCAGCTACAGAAGTAAAAGAAATTCACACTGTAAACCTGTAAGTGAATAATGTGGGCAAAGGAGACTCTTTGATCAGAGTGTTGAGATCTTCATAAGGGTTGAAGTTCTTCAAAGAGTCTAATCGTATTTCAACAAGGTCACCACCGCTAGCATTAGCCTTATCTATATCAATCTTCATTTTTTCAATTGATTCTGCCATTATGGGAACACAAACTAAAGTTGCATTCTTCCTTATTTCTCCACTCCCCATTATACCAGAAGAAGAAGATGCAAGCTGAAAATCAAAATTGAATCGTAAGTTCTAAACAAGAAAGCAGTATTACTAAGATAATCTTTGATTAGAACACATCTAAACCAGATTTGTGAATACAGTTCAAGGGTGATACAAGTAGAGGAAAGAAAACTTGCAACCAAGTAAGTTGATCTCAATTAATCTGCATTGACTTCTAATAAGTAACTTAAGACATAACCTACTATATTTGGGGGGAAAAAAACTAAAGAGAAATGAAACAAAATTCACTACCCTTAACAGAGATGAAGACAGGAGCTACTATATTTAAATATCTCCAAAAATAAATCTAAGTTCTTCGAAATCTTTTTTTCAGCAGAGTACGAATTCACCTTCAAGAAGTCAAAAGTTCACAACTTTATGTTGCCCCATTTTTTTTTTCCCAGCAACCAAACAGAAAAAGTAGGAAACTTTAACAGAAAATTGAGCAAAGAAGAGTGTGAGTGAAGAGTTACCAATACGTTGCTAGACTCCATTGAACCTTGTTTGACTGTGAAGCGCGCAGTAACAGGAAGGAACAGAGATAGAAGTATAGAACCAACTTGGATGGCTTTGTTCTTGGTGGGTAGGTGGGGAATTGTCCAAAAACGACGATGGTGACCCTTGCGTGAAAGAGAAAAAGAAAAAGAAAAAGAAAAATTCGTAAAATGGATTTGGTGGCTAATTTACTAAAATAATGTAAAATAAATAAATAAATACTAAAAAGGACGCGCGTTAGAACATATATAACATTTTATTTAAAGAAACGTTTCAATGAAATAGCAAAAATGAGCAAATAAACAAAGCTAAAATGATTTCACCGCATCACTTTGAAACACGCTAAAATAATTTCAACATGTCTTGTACATGCTGGAATCTAGCATGTTTCTACTTTTTAAGTGACACGCTAAAATAATTTTAATATGTTCATCATTTTCAATACCACCAGAAGCACTAAAGAATTTTAGTGTGTCCTATACAAAAATGCTAAAATGATTATAGGGTGTATTTACATGACACATTGAAATCATTTCAACGTGTTTCTAAGTGACATGCTAGAATCATTTTAGCTTGTTCATTTGTCTTGTTGCCTACTTCATTTCCGCTACTTCATTGTAGTGTTTCTTTTAGTAAAATGATATATATGTTTTAGCGTGTTCTCTTTTTCCGGGCAAAGTTACACAAATAATACACATTGTCAAACTATTTACACAAATGAGGTAGTTTTCAAACTATTTACCTAAAAATGACACTTTTGAATATTTTAACGAAAATAAACATAGAAAAAGTCAGGCAGTGAACACGTTTTACTTCTAAAAGCGTATTCCTTGGGAATATGCTTTATAGATAAAGCGTGTTCTTTGTGAACACGCTTTATCTCTAAAGCGTGTTTACTGTTGACTTTTTTCACGTGTTAAAAAATTAATAAAATATTTAAAAGTGTCCATTTTAAGTAAATCGTTTGAAAACTGTCAAATTTGTGTAAATAGTTTAGCAATGTGTATTATTTATATAACTTTGCCCTTTATCCGATTCAACTTTTAAAAAATAATTCATTTTTGTAAATACTTTTAACAGTAACAATTTTACGTATGTATTTATTTATTTATTTTGCATTATTTTAGTAAATTAATCGGATTTGGTAGTCGATGAGTTGAAGCGTAAGTAATATTACCCCATTTTCACCAACCAAATATATATATATATATATACATATATTACACCATAGCTTGTCTTAGTACTCATACATTGAGACTGTCGAATATCACATCTAATTAAAGATATTTTATTTTTGTATTTTTATTTTTTGATTATATAGAAACACTCAGAAAGAGATAAGAGTATAAGGCAAGCATAGAATCAATGACATTAAATTTTTTAGTTTCTATAATTACAGAATGTGCTGCTAGATCCACATGTAATCGGTGTTATCATTGTAGTTGTCAAAGACAATTTTAATGAAAACCCCTACTTCTAAAATGTATATCATTGAGTGACTATGCGGGTCCCACAAAAAAAAGTATAAGAAAAATATATTTAAATTTTGTTATTTATTATTATTATTATTATTATATTAAACTTAAATTCTGTTAATTACTTTGATACTCAAATGATATTATGTGGCTCAAATTTTCTATATGATATTAATATCATATAGTTAATCCCAGTGAACTCCTATTTCTTAGGGCTCACCTTCAAAAAAATGTGAATTGATGAATATAGGCTATTTCAGTTCATCAGTAATTCAATAGCACACAGAGCAATGTTAAAGATACATGGCTGCTGATTCAGAACCCACATTTAACTTGGAGCTTCATGGAGCTTACCAACTAGCCAACTTATGGTTCATATCTGCAAGATGTACACAGGCAGAAAGATGAAAACTCCTTCGCCACTTTGCAATTTTGAGAACTTAGGAAAAGTCAGATAGATTCCATTTGCTTGTAATTTGACATGTCACATAGTTTGATCATGTGACTTCAACTTCTTGTTCACAAGTTGCGACAATCCAAGGAAACAAGGCAAACAATTACTCTACATAGCAAATAATATATAAAAAAGTCAATAAAACTATATATATATATAGAGAGAGAGAATATATGGCTTTGATTGATCGTAAGAGTTGAATTACAGCAAAAAGAAATCAAAGGGAAATGTAATTCAGAGAGTAGGCTCATGGCAGTCTTAACCTAAAACCAAAATGTCCATTACTGCCTCAATCTTATCCTCTTAATGTTTGATGCAGTTTGGATCCCCTTGCAAATGCTACAATAATCTCATTGTCAGACCAACCCCACTTTTATAAACATTAGCCTTCCTTGCCCATATAGATTTGCTTATGCTTGCCATTACAGAAAGAGCTATAACGAACTGCAACCTCAAAAGATTAAATTTTAATCTCATTTCCTTAACTTGCTCCACTATCTTCTTAAATTAATCAGTATTTATCCTCAATGTGGGTTGTCATTCTAATAATGGACTTGTCGTCAAATTGACACAAACTTGTAAAAAAATCAAAAGAGAGAACGATTTGCTTCTCTAAGCTTCTTGTCAGGATTCCAAGACACCGAAATATGAATTTGATAACGCCAGAGCTCAAAACACCTTTGGACTTTAAAAACTCAATTTTGAGCACAAGAGTTTTCTTAGCATCACATTGAAGCAATCGTGGTCATACTCCGATCATCCTAACTGTCTAGATTTGTGAGAATCCATCATTCTCAAGGAACTTCATAACCAAGTCTCATTTCTCTGGGGTTTCAAAATTAACGCACTTGGAAGCTAAAGCATCTTATTTGGGTGAAAACCCACAAGTGTTAATGAGATACGAGACAATAAAACACTCTCATTTGAACAAGTGGTTGAAATGTATTTCACAGAAAAACTCTAAATAGTTTACAAAAATCCTTCCTTTAATCTAACTATTAACATTTATTTGTAGAAAAATTATGAACAAAAACATTCGGGTATCTCATGACTACATATATATGCCCGAGCTTCTAGATCCTTTCAAATAAATTTGAAACTAGCTACTGACCCTTCTCCGCAATTCTATATCCAAGATGGCTCATTCTACGGCTTGACAGTTCTTTGCCAACCAGATGCTTCTCTCAAAATTTTGCCTTTCTTTGTTGTTTTATAACAAAACTAAGCCATTTGATTTAACAAGTAGTGAACTTCAATAATTCATCCAAGTAATCCCCTTCTTGTAAAATGTCTGCGCAGGATGATTTGTGCAATTACTAATTTTCCACAGTACAGCTAAAATAGATGTGGGTACCATTTCTACATATAAATGGAGCTTTAAAAAACTGATGATTAAGCAGATGTTGGACCATATTATCAGAGTGCCACATTGAGTAATGGGAGAACCTGTTGGATTCAACAGGAAATTACAACATATCTGTACAACAATCCTCTACATATATAAATATATATATATATATACACACTAAGATATTTAATCACTCAGCTTCAGATTCTTTGACTTCGGCTGCCATTGAACTCCCACCTTGCTCTTTCTCTAACGAGCTCTGTACATTTTCACCCTCCATTGAAGGACTCGGAGGTGGATGTATGACCTCAGGTGTATTTCCATTTACAACCTCAGAGTCTTGGTTACTGCCATCATCAACTACTTCACATTCTTTTGATTCGTGCTGTACTTCTGATATGGCAGCGGAAACTTTGTTGGACAAACTCTCTGAAATCTCACCACCTGCTTCTGAAGAACAAGGTTGGTCCACGTCTTTCAATGCATTTTCTTGCACAAATTGATGGTCCTGTTTAGTAACATCACCTTCAGATTCTTTAATTTCATTCGTCACTTCTGAGTTGGTAATTAAGCCCTTCTCAGAGGAGCTCTCTACGTGTTCACCCTCTGCAGCTGAAGAGCAAGGAGCCAGAACCCCTTCAACTGAAGCAGTTTCTAGCACAGCTAAACAACTCTGAGTAACATCCATTCGATCACCAACTATACCCTTCCCAGATAAGGTCTCCAAATTTTCACCTTCGAATGCTGGGGTACATGGAATTTGTGATAAATTTGATATCTCAGCAGCACAGCTCTCTGTGATGTCTGCCCGATCCTCTGTAGCAGCTTTACAACCTTCAGATTCATCCTGTGCTTCAAAGGTGTTTACTGGACCTTTATCAACGGTGGGCACCTTTTGGACTTCGGATGCTGGGGAACATGGAATAATTTTTGATACATTTGCTATCTCGGCTGCACAGCTCTCAATAATATCTGTCCGATTATCTGTATCAGCTTTAAAACCTTTTGATTCATCCTGTGCTTCAGAGGTGCCTACTGAACCCTTCTCAGACAAGGTGTCCTTTTCAACCTCCGATGTTGGGGAACATTGAATTTGTGATACATTTGATATCTCAGCAGCAAAGCTCTCGCTGATGTCCGCCTGATCTTCCGTATCAGCTTTACAACCTTTTGATTCATCCTGTGCTTCAGAGGTGCCCACCGGACTCTTATCAGACAAGGTGACATTTTCACCTTCCGATGTTGGGGAACATGGAACTTTTGATACATCTGCTATCTCAGCTGCACAGCTCTCACTGATGTCTGTCCGATTCTCCGTATCAGCTTTACAACCTTTTGGATCATCCTGTGCTTCAGAGGTGCCCAACGGACCCTTATCAGACAAGGCGTCCATCTTTTCACCTTCTGATGAAGGAGAACAAGGAATTTGTGATACATTCACTATTTTCGCTTCACAGCTCTCACTGATGTCTTCCCCATCCTCTGCATCAGCTTTACAACCTTCTGATTCATTCTGTGCTTCAATGGTGTCTACTGGACCCATATTAGACAAGGCCTCAACCTCATTCAGCTCTGCTGCTGTGGTAGGCACAGGCAGATATCTGGAATGATCATCAACGGATATTCCACCAACCTGAGATTCACATAGATGGAATCACAAGTCAGGAGTAATGGAAACAATGAATCATAAATATGAAAATGTAGCTATAAATAC